>JXOV01017526.1:0-21749 GCA_001014945.1 Clogmia albipunctata | reverse complement strand
ACGATGGTTCATTTCGTTTTTTAATTTCACCACAGCTTGTAATCTATAAATAAATTTGTTTCCAAGTCAAAATTTTGGCGGCATTGGAAAGAAAAACAGTACACTTTTTAATACATACCGTCATAACGGTCAAATACTACCCGAAATTCAAATTAGGATCATTGTAATGGCAAACAAAATTAAATAGGTTTACGTGAATTTTTAAGGAAAGTGTAAAAAAAATTATGTCCTCCGTTTTTTAACTTGGAAACAATAAAAAACTCGCAGTTATTTCCACGGTAAAAAATGGTTTGTTACACAAAAAACTCTTATTATGTCATTTTATATGATACTAGATATGAAATAATTCCATTGTATGGATCATGATTAAAACCAGTATAACAAAAAAACCACAATTATAATTCGTGAAAATTAGCGTGGAGTAAAGAGACACTTTGTCGTCCTAGTGCTTTTGATTTTTCCACACCGGTATTGAAAGTAAGCAACTATTTTTAAATTAGTTTGTGTGTATTTCTAGAAGATTGCAAATAAAATAAATATGTCCTACTCTGGTGAAAATTCAGTTTTTAACTAGGAATCGATGAAATACTCTTTTTCTCGTTTAAAAACTTGTGATTTTGCACTTACTACCTTGTAGCAGAAATAATTATTTTTTAAGTTTTTTATCAAAATTTAACATCCTTTCAAATGTTTTATTATATGTGGGTCTCAAACTAAGTTTCAGTAGATCGATTTTTCACCATAGACGGAAACACATACACACATACATCCAATCTTCTACAATGTAACGTGTCATGATGGTGGTTTTCATCCCTTCTTCTAAAACTATTAAAATATACATATTGTATCAAGAATAATATCTTATTTTTAATTCAATGACATTGTTAATGAGATTGGATTTCAAAAATTATAATATTTTATCTATAACCAATTTTCCTACCTTTCTAAAAACCGTTTCAATAAATTATTTTATAAATTTGAAAGTCTATTTGCCATTTAATCTGACTCTCACGCAATTTATAGTTAATATTGTGACAAATATATACTATATTATTTTTATCTAAATTGGTATTGGAGAGAGACTATCAGTGTTTCTTCAGTGATAAGGCGATAGACACGATGACCACCAAAACAATAGCCGAACAGCTGGTCTTTCTGGAGAATGCCATTGGACCATGGGTTGTGGGTGCCAATGAAGAATTTAAAGAAGCAACAGTAATTAAATGTGCTGTCCATTCCACGGATCAGCTGGACGGATTCATGAGTAGGATTTACACTGCTGAATTGGATCTCGAAATGGAAAATGGGTAAATGTTCATTGATATACTTAGATTATTTTAATTCCATAGCTTTCATTCATAAACACAAACAATATAGTTCTTCGAAAACTTTAAATCTGGTAGTCAAGGTGATGAAATGCAACAGGAAATTCCGGGAAACTTCAAAGTCTTTTATCCAATTTCGTAACGAGGTCTACATTTATGAACGAGTCATTCCAGGCTTCAGGAAATTTTTGGAAGGACATCCATGTCCTTCAATTGACACGGACAAGTGGATCCCCAGAGTTTATTATCAGTATTATGGAGAGTGTCCGGGTGAGAGAAATATTATTCAATTAATATAAATTAATAATTAGAGTATAGTGACCAGATAGAGTATTTTTTGGTTATGAAATTATAATTTAAGGGGAAATGAACAGCTGTGTATGCATCCAAAATAGTTTTAAAAAAAATAGGCGTGACCCAACATTAACATTTAGAGGTAAAAAAATATAACCATATCTTTTAGCGACTTCCTCCGAACGCCCACAAAATTTGATTAAAATCGGGTTAACTAATTGTGATTAGAACGTCTTTAAACACTGCATTGTGCAAAATAATTTAATTAGGGGTAGCTCAGTCTTAACACGTATGGGCGGATGTATTTTTAATGCTTAATTATAATTAAATCAAATATTTTTCCCAAACTTACAGGATTGAGCGACATGGAAGAATCAATCTTGATAATGCAAAATATTTCTATAAACGGCGGCTTCCGTTCCGGACCGAGACTCGAATTGGATTTGAATCATTTCCAGATTATGATGAAAACAATCGCTGAATACCATTGCTTGACTTATGCAATGAGGATCAGTAAAGATCCCAAACTAGAGAAATTAAAATCAGGAATCATCCCTTTGCCTTGGAAAGAACCTGATAATATTTACAGCGTTCTTTATAAAATTGCATTTGAAAGGCTCTTTGATTACATCGATCGAAATCCGCATTTGGTTGAAGATGCCGAAAGAGAAGATTTTGAAATTTTAAGATTGAAATTTGGTGACAAACCCACAGATTTACTCGAGCTATTCTACGAGGACGATCAACTGTTTTCTGTAATTCTTCATGGGGATTATAATCGAAATAATGTTTTATATCGTTATAAAGAAAATTCAAACGATCCAGAGGAATTGCGGATGATCGATTTTCAAGAAGTCAGATACGGATCACCTGCTATTGATTTGTTTTTCTACATGTACATGAGTTCCACTCCTGAGTTAAGAGATTATCATTGGGATGATTTACTAAAACTATATCATTCCACAATTTTTAACAACCTGAAAATAATTCTGAATTGTGATGATAACGATCTTCGACTTTTGGATTATTCTTTCGAAAAGTTCAAGAAACATTTTGCTAGATTCGCCTTTTATGGAACAATGGTTACGATTCAGTTTTTACCTTGTATGGACTGTCCAGAACACGAATGTGAAGCATTGTCTGCTGAATTTGAAAGAGATATGAGAAGCCCCAGATATCAAGAGCTATGTATGACTGTTGGAGGAGATTCGTCTACCGAAAAGATTTGGAAATGTGTCCAACATGCCAGTAAAATGGGATACATGAAATTTTTATCCGACATATAATATTATTGTACATAAATAATTAATTTTATTAATTCAAGCTCTAAAAAATAAATCACATGAACAAAATTATGTAATTTTATTGAAATGAAAGACAATCGATAAAAACAGATAGATTATGATTAAATGAAAATTATAAAAGACAATAGCAGATTTTTTTTAAATAGATACAATTTATTAAGTATTATCTTCCGGTACGAAAAACGATTCTAATGAAAGAGCCATCGTGAAAATCAGGAAGGATGGAGATTTTTTACTAGAAAAGCTGACACAAAGTGAAATTGGACTTTTTAAAATCACGAGCTTATCGAGTTTCAAGTATTTTAATAAATAATAGAAAAATAGTCAAATTTTAAACAGATATTAATAGCCCCTTTTATTATTTACAAAAATATTTAAAATCGATTATTAACATAGTAAGCACTTAAATGATAAGCTGTGTATGAATTTGATCAATTTAAACTTTCATAGAGGTTAAAAATAATAAAATAACGACTAGTAACTTAAAGAATGCTTAAAAGCACGACAAATATTAGTGATATCCTAAATTTAATGCATTTTTTATTGTTTTTCTTAACATTTTCGATTTAAGTTTGAAAATGCGTTACATTTTCATACTAGTACAAGTTTTAAATTTGTATTACGCTAATGAAAAACTTCTAATTTCAGAGTAAATTTGTTTTAAGGTCAAAATTTCGACGCCAACTTAAGGAAAAAAAACTGTACAATTTTTAATAACGGTCTAATAGGACAATAAACCCGTTAAAATAAAGACCGTAACGGCAAGAAATTTTAATTAGGTTTACGTGAATTTGCAAAAATAAAATATGTTCTGCTCGGGTGAAAAATCCGTTTTGAACACGGAAACCATGAAAATCTCGTTTAATGACTCGTATTACGCACTCATTTCCTTGTTGAAAAACGGCTAATATTAGACCCTTCTAGCACAAATAATAATATTTCTAATTCTCCCAATTAATATTGTTCCCCTAGTATGGATTAATATTTACTAATTTAACTGACCACCATTATATTTATTAATCAAAATTATAGTAAATTAATGAGACAACATTCTCATGTTCTGTTCTGATCTATTAGAGCATTGGATTGATTTACAAACTTAATATTTATCATTCAATAAATATCGTATCATCATAGAGTGTAAAATAAACATGAATTGTAAGAAATTGATCTTGGGCTTTTCGATTATTTTTCTAAAAGTTACAAGCATCATATTGTGCAAGATTCGATTTTAAAGTTTACAAATGACGATGATCACGAAATAGTTTCAAGTCGATTTAACTGAAAATTTTAAAAACTTGAATGTCTTTTGCTATTTAATTTGACACTCATGCAATTTTACTTAACTTTGTGACAATTACGTTCCATATTGCTTTTATCTAATTTGTATTTGAGAGACTATCAGTTCAATGTTTCTCCAGTGATAAGGTGATAGACACGATGACCACCAAAACAATTGCCGAACAGCTGGTCTTCTTGGAGAAGGCCATTGGACCATGGGTTTTGGAAGCTAATGGCGAATTTAAAGGATGCAAAGTGTTGAAATGTGCAGTTCAATCCAAGGACCAACTGGACGGATTCATGAGCCGGATCTACACTGCTGAATTAGATCTCCGACTCGAAAATGGGTAAAAGTTCTTTGAAACAAATATATAATTTTTATTTCACAACTTTCATTCATAAAAAAACCAAAAAATAGTTCTTCGAAAACTTTGAATCTGGTAGTAAAAGTAATGAAAGGCAACAAGGAGTTCCGGGAAACTTCAAAGTCTTTTGTCCAGTTCCGCAATGAAGTGTACATCTATGGACAAGTCATTCCAGCCTTCAGAAATTTCTTGAAAAGTCACCCATGCCCATCAATTGACATGGATAAGTGGATGCCCAGAGTTTATTATCAGTATTATGGAGAGTGTCCAGGTGAGAATTTATTCTATATAATTTTTTATAGTTGAATTAACAAGATTCTCTATCATGAGTAATATTTTTCTTCTGTATAAAGATAAACTAATAACTGAATTTTTATTTTTCTTAATTTAAAATTACCATTAAACAATTAAGTCCTTATTTTAAAAAAAATTCTTAATTTAATTTTTTCTTAAATTGATTAATAAATAAAAAAAAATAATTACAGGATTAAGCGACATGGACGAATCAATCTTAGTGATGGAAAACATTTCCATAAACGGTGGCTTCCGTGCTGGACCAAGACTCGAATTGGATTTAAACCACTTCCAAGTTATGATGAAAACAATCGCTGAATACCATTGCTTGACGTATGCAATGAGGATCAGTAAAGATCCCAAACTAGAGGAATTAAAATCTGGAATCATCCCTTTGCCTTGGAAAGAACCTAACAATCTATACAGTATTGTATATAAAATTTCCATAGACAGATTTTTCGATTACATCGATCGAAATCCGCATTTGGTTGAAGATGGCGAAAGAGAAGATATTGAAATTTTTAGATCAAAATTTAGTGACAAACCCACCGACTTACTTCAATTATTCCTCGAGGATGATCCATTATTTTCTGTGATTCTTCATGGAGATTATAGCCGAAATAATGTTTTATATCGATATAGAGAAAATACAATTATTCCTGAAGAATTAAGAATGATCGATTTTCAGGAAGTCAGATACGGATCACCTGCTATTGATTTGTTTTTCTACATGTACATGAATTCTACTCCTGAGTTAAGAGAGAGACATTGGGATGAGCTACTGAAACTTTATCATTCCACATTAATAGAAAACCTGAAAATAATTTTGAATTGTGATGATAACGATCCTCGACTTTTGGATTATACTTACAAAAAGTTCCAGCTCCATTTTGCAAGATTTGCTTTCAATGGAGCGATGGTAACTCTTGATTTACTGCCCTGGATGGACTGTCCAGAACATGAATGTGAAGCAGTGTCTGCTGAATTTGTAAGAGACATGAGAAGCCCCAAATTTCGAGAATTATCTATGGCTGTTGGAGGAGATTCGTCTAATGAAAAGATTTGGAAGTGTGTTAAACATGCTAGTAAAATGGGATACATGAAATTTATGGCCGATGTTTAGTATTTTATTATTGTTAATGGATTAAGTATTTATAATAATACTGTTATTATAAAAAATTTGTTATATCTACATTTTTGTGGAATAAATAAGAACTAAAGAAAAATTCGTTATGAATAGATTCAATTTTATATTAAGTAAGTAGTTAAGTATATCGAAATACCAAAAGCACTAGTTTTAACAAGAAATAATAATTTTGATAAGACAATTATAACTTGCACCACCAAGACGGGGCCCGGGCAATTTGAATGAAATTGACTCTAGGCGGTTTACGCTTAATAAGCATATTTTATTAACAGGTGCCCGAGTCTCCTTCTCATATTTCTTCCAGGGGCACTGAAGAAAATGCCACCCTGTGGCTGAAATTTTATTTTAATTGTTTTTTAAAAAATTAGAATAACTAATTAATTGCAGAAAATCATTCAATTAACATCATTATTACAAAATATAGTGAATGCTCATGTCGACAAAAGAATCGTTATTATTCTCGGTAAAATATGAAACTTATTGCATAAATTATGTTGAAAAATAATTAATCATAAGTTGTATAGAATTTTTTTCTCCCATTCCAAATTTTGCCGCCCTGGAGACTAGCCACGAATTAAAATTCAGGGCTGCATATACCTATTCCCTACCTGTGAGAGCAAAAAACAACTGTACTAATGTACAGTGATCATATGATGGCAGCGGAGGAAATCAATGAATGAGGTTAACAGTAAGATGGACCACTGGTTCTACAGCGCTATGTTGGTAACATAGTCGCTTGGTACAAAAAACCCAAGAAACAGCAATGCTACTCTGTGTTCCGAAATGAACGACGAGTAAGACAAGAAAATCAAAGTATTTAAAATATAAATAAAGGATATTTCAAGTTAATTGTAATATCAGATTCTATAGCTATAGGAAATTGTATTAAATTTCTGTCGAACATTGTGTGCCAATGATTTTGTTGAAAAAAAAAATTATTACTTTTTTTAAACAAAATCATTGTCAAAATAAAGAAAATATAAAAGATTAAGTCAATATTAAATTTAATTAATATTTAATATATATATTTAATTAAGTTTTAATTTCTTAAAAGCATTCAAAATAATCAATAAAATTTAATTTTTAACGGGTCATATGGTCTGTAGAACTCTTCCCTTTATAGTTTTTAATTAAATAAGGAAAAACATTAATTAATTTATAAATTACTTAAAAGGACCATCTTTCAAATAGGAACTTGACAACTCAATTTTAAGAGTTGTTATAAAATCTTATATTTAACAATAATTATAACAAAGTTTCCTTTTTTACAAAACTTTAAAACAAAATATTACATAAATTTTAAACCACTGAAAATAAAATTGAATTTCAAACAAAAATAATTGAAAATCCCAATTTTCTGAAAATTGTTGTTTTATTTGAACCAATTTCACAGAAAAGCCATTATAACTGTATTCCGTTTACTTGCGGGCCTGATTCTGGTTCTGGCGGTTGTTGTCTCCGCGGATGAAGTTCTTCGGTGGTGGGGTTCGGATGCGACGGGCCTCCTTCGACCTGTTCCTCACCACTTTGCTGTGGATGGCGCACGAGACGCAGTAGTGGAGCTTGGCGTACAGCTTGGGCAGAATGAACTGCTCATAGACTGAGGCGACGGTGATGTCCCGGACAGCGGCAGACTCCACAATGTTCCGGATCACGAACTTCTTGATCGCCTTGTCTTTGGGCACGCACCGGGCGCAGTTTGTGCACCTCACGGGCTTCACGTGGCCACGGTTGTGTTTGCAACGTCCTCCATTACGCCTCTTCTTAGTCTGAAAGCAGGGAAATGAGAAACAGAGGAGAAAATTAGTTCCCGGAAAGTGAAAAAGTGAGGTTATGTGTTGTCATTTTTGCAACAAATTAATACATTTCCTGAAATAATTCAATAAGTATAGCACTTAAATATCGAAACTTGGCTCAAATAACATGCATTTCTTAATCTAAGTCCGGTTTTTTCGACAAAAACCAAACAATTCACAGTGAAAGCCACATGTCACAAAAACACAATTTTAAATCCATTTTTCCACTTAAAGCATTCCATATTTCACTAAAACTATACTTGATTCCGATAATATAGCGCATAAACAATAGAAATGTACCAATTTGGGGCTAAATACATCAGTTTAAATAGCGAAAAACTCCAAAATTATTTGGACGTACCATTTTGGAATATTTAGTTGTCTGACAAACACGAAGAAAAGAAAGAAGAAGAAACCCGAGCGCAAGCGTTTGGCATTTTGGTCGCAACGTTGGCACCACTCGATTCCAATACAAACGAGTTTGCGCAACCAATTCCAAATAGAAAAAAAACCAATTCGATTTGTAAAATATCTCAAAATAGTAAAAGTAATAAGTACCTTTTACCATCGCTGACTGTAAAATGTTTTATTGGTTTTATTATAATCATAGAACATTTTATATGAAATTATTATTACATCTTTTAAATTGTAGTCAATTTATTAATTTCCTTAAAAATTATTGGGAAATATTACTTCATAATTATGTAATTAAAATTACATTTTGTAATATATAACACCCAGTTACTTGTTTTATTAAACGAGTTTGATTTTTTTTAAATAAAAAACAGATAAAATAATTGGAAATTTTAAGCCCAGTTTCGAATAATTTTAATTTAAAAATAATTATTTGAATTATTATATTTAATATTATTATTTTAATTAATTATTTGACTTAAACTTATGAAACATTTGTCTTTATTGTAATGTTTTTTTTGTTGATATTATTGAATAATACCTCAATTTTTACACTTTTACTTATTGTATTATATTAGTACATCTTTATGAACTAGGGGGATGTTCTTATCAAATTTATTGGCTCATTTTTATTTTGTAGAAGAGTTTAAATAAATGGTTCTAATTTTCAATAGTTTTTCGTTCAGTCCAACGATCGCGTTCTTCAATCTCCAACTCCCAATAGAACTTTGATGGTCGATCCAACCTACGCTGGGTCGTTTTTAATCCACATTTGACGAAAAAACAATTTTCTGAAGAATAAAAACAGTTCAATATATAGTTAATCCATAATTAAACTACATCATGAAACTTTCAAGAAAACATATTATGGCAAATATAAAAAGAAGTAAAGAGCACATGAGTAAAATTGCATTTTGGTGTTTTCATAGGCTTAAAATTAATTTACACAAAATCATAAATAACTTCATTTCCTTTTACTTCTTGCTCATCAATCAAATTCCATTATATTTTTATATAGTTATTGTCATTATTGTAAAAAATATCTAAAACTATGTTTTTTTACCAAAAAACGCATAGATTTATCAGTCATGACACCCTTCAACGATCAATCTAATTTCTTAACTATTGATCTTTTTTTATTTATCCTTGTTCCAAGAAAATATATAAGTTTTATAGATTTGCTAAGTTTTATTAAAATTTGGAATGTGACAAAAAAAATTCTATATAATTTATAATTAACTAATTTTTTAAATAAACATTTTAAATTAAATATTCTCATTTGAAACTGTTCACCTGGAGCTAAATTTAAAAAAAACCGTAATTTTTTTAATAATCAATATTTTAATTGAAAAAAAACTGCATTTTAAACTAAGTATTTCCGTTTGAAAACAGAAAAGAACTCTATAAGGGATAAAATCACACCCTTCGTATATACAGAAACTGGGATCTTCACGTAGGTTTAATAAATGCGAAACCTATCGGAATCAATGGTTATTGAGTTAGGCAAGAATTGGAGATGTAAAAAATTTAAGTATCCTTAGTGGTCTAGAAGTTTTACGGCTTGCCGTGCAGCATATGCTTAAAACTTGCCTTCAAATAGTCATTGATTGTGGAAATTTGAGATATTTGTTTTATTTGTATTAGTTTATAAATAAATTTTATATTTTTATATAATAGGATGTCAGTAGTAACAGTCTGTATTAATAGTAGTAACAACAATTATGAGGTAGTCTCGTGTGCCTACCTTAAATTAAGGAGTGTATTATATGGGGTTATTATGGTTTAAGAAATAATCCAAAAGTTTAGGTAAGGGTTAACCAATTTACTTAAAATTATCATAAAAAGTTTACTTTTGATGAAAAAGAAAATTATAGGTCATAAAATTAGAAATTTTTAAAAAAATGGGTTTGATTGACTTTTTCAATTAAGTTTTCATATTCTAATCACTTAATTTGCGAGAAGAAATGTTTTTAAACTTTTTCGTACATGTAATTAATTTATAACAAATAAATTTTTTATTGGTTAATTTACCTTATTATATTTGTAAATAACGTTATAAATTTTTCTAAAAATATTTTAAACAGATTAATCGTCATTAGAAGTAGAGGTGGCCATTTTTCTCACGGCCGAATTTTGAAGGTCATATATCCTAGTTAAAACTTTTAATTACGGTATTTGACCAATTTTCAGCTTGATATAGTCTTTTTATATAAATATACTTATTTTCATAGTTCTGGTTTATCCTAATCGGAATTTATTGACAAAAATCTGCAATCATCCAAACTCTTGGTATTGAATGTACTCACTAATTATCGTATAAAAATACTATTAAACTAGATAAATCCTCTAAATTCATTTATATTAATTGACAACATAAATAAATTATAAAGAAAAACTAAATTACAATGAAAGATGTTTTGGTTAACGATTGAAATTGACCCACTCAAGGTGTGCAGCTTCATACGGGTCATTCTAATATTTAAATTCAAAAGTCCAACAGGGTCGCAAACGTTAGGGGGAAAATCACCAAATGTTATATTTATTCGGGAGATTAGTGTTTTATTTGTCGTAATTATACATATATTCATATTATATAATCGAATTCCTATGGTAAAATAACTTAAAAAAAAATAAATAAATTTAACTGTTTAAATTTCACTAGAAACACAGAAAATCTGTAATTAAAAAGTCAATAAACACAAACAAGATTAAATAAGATTAGAAATCTCATTCAAAACATCGCATAGAAATAAAAGTTTTATTCAAATTAAAAAGTGAACTTCCTTCACACACGGAATGCATCAATTTAAATTCCAATTGGATGTGAGTTTGGGCGCTGAAAGAGTTGTTGAATGGAAATAAAACCAACCAAAAAAATCCACGATTGCACCAACAAACAGAAAGTCTTGCTCGACTGTGGGGAACGAGCAGTGCTTTTGTTTCCTGTGGACTTATCCCGAAAAGTTTTCCAATTTTTACTGTGACAGATGGCGAGACCGGGCTGGAGAATTAAAAATGTTCTCGCCATCAAAAGCAAAGTACAGCCCCGAATTGAATTGAATGTATAAAATAAATTGAAACAAACGAGGAGAGATGGAGGAGAGACAGGGAGAGACTTTCCCAATTTCAATGCATTTCACGCGAGGAGTAAAAGTTGCGAAACTTTTAAGTAAATTCAACAACGTCGGATCCATTTGCGTTTTCAATTGCAGATTTCCCAGGGCAGTTGCCAGTTGTGTGGAATACCCCAAAACAAGTGTACGCATTGCACCAGAATGCAGAATCTCGTCCTTCCTTTCCTGTTTCCAGCCCAAAAATTATTCAAATTAATAGACAAATAATTTTGGACCAGGAATAAATGGACTCCTTTCGAGGGGATTTTTATTTTATTTGGTATGTAAAGCGTTTTGTGATTTAATACTCTTCCCATTCCTCTTTGGTGTCTCCTTTTATTTTCATTTCCCACACAATAAATTCATAAAATGGGAATCTCTGCCAACAAAATGAATAATTAAAACTCTCCCCTTTTATTCCCCCCATTCCCCCCATTTTTTGTCCCATGGAATTCACAGAGTACTTAGAAATCACTTCTCCTTGATTACAATCAGCTGCAGAAGGGCTTCTTCTCTCCACAGAGACTTAATCCATCAAATTTTGTAATCCTTCTTTACAACTTTTTATGAATCCATCTTTTAATGAAATGGATTTTAATCGGAACAAATTTACTTTTTTCTGATTTTCGCATAATTTTAGTATTAGATTGGTTAATACAATTTGTACATTTTTTTTGATTTTAATTCAAATGGAATTAATTTATTAACATAATTCGAACTATAATATCAATGAATTAAAATGTTATTTTCATTTAAAAAATGAATACATTATATTAGATCGTCCCACTAGAAAGTGGACACCTTGAGTAGGTCAATTTCAATCGTTCACCAAAACAATATCTGGCCTCGTAATGTAGTTTTTCTTTATAATTTCAATAGTTATTTATGTTGTCTATTTTAATAAATCAAATTAGTGGATGTATTTAGTTTAAACGTATTTTTATACGATAATTAGTGAGTTCATTAAAAAGCAAGATTTTCGATGATAACAGATTTTTATTAATAAATCCCGATTAGGATAAGCCAGAACTATGAAAATTGGTATACTTATAGTAAAAGACTATATCAAGCTGAAAATATGTCAAAAACAAAAAATAAAAATTTTAACTAGGATAGAACCTTCAAAAGTCAGAGAATAATTGCAACCTCTACTTCTAATGACGATTTGCATCAAAATTTTCTTAGAAAAATTAATAACGTTATTAAAGAATATAATAAGGTAAATTAAACAATAAAAATTTTATTTTAAATAAATTAAGTATACGAAAAAATTTAAAATCATTCATTCGCGCAAATTAAGTGATTGAAATATGAGAACTACCGTGAGGCTACCGTACAATTGTTGTTACTTCTATTGATGCAGACTGTTACTACTGGTATCGTATTATATAAAAAATATCAAATTTATTTATAAACTAAAAAAAATCTCAAATTTTCAGAATCAGTGACTAATTGAAGGCAAGTTTTAAGCATATGCTGCACGACATGGAGCAAAACTTCTAGACCCCAAAGGATACTTAAAGTTTTTACATCTCCAAATTTTCACTAACTGAATACCTATTGATTAAAATAGGTTTCGCATTTATAAAACCTATATGAAGGTCCAAGTTTCTGTATATCCGAAGGGTCTGATTTTATGTCTTATAGAGTTCTTAGGCCTCTAGAGCACATGTTACTATAGATATTCTATTATACAACTCACTGTTTGCAAACAGAAATACTAAGTTTAAAATGCCGTTTGTTTCAATTAGAAATATTTATTGATAAAAAAGTTACGGTCTTTTAAAAATTTAACTCCATGTGTGTACTTTCATGTGGGACGACCAAAAGTTCTAACTGATATATACGTAATTAATCATAATTAATCAATCGTTAAATGCTAATTATCTAATGTCTCTGATCACTTTGAACAGGGACGTTGCGAATGTTTTAATTTTTATGTTTATAGTTATTTAAACAACGTGGGGAAAAATGGACCATAATTAAACCCGAGTAGAATTATAGAAAACGAAAGAAAGGGCTTTTCTAATAGATACGAGTGTTTAATTATGTGTTTTTCGAACTGGTTTTTTACTAAACTTTTCACAATTGGCTTATTTATTAGCTATTTATTTGCGAAATATGAAGTAAAGAATAAGACTAAATTAAAGAATAAGAAGTACTAAATAATGATGATGGTCTAAACACATACAGTTGAAGTTATCAATCGGATAGAACTTTTGATTTCATTTTTTCGATAAATAACTCGACGCGCGCCACCTAGAAAGGCAGCAAGCTAAATTCATACAAAAAAGAACAGCTTCCTTTGTTTCAACCTCTCTTTCAACCTTTCTTTCAAACTCTGTTTAAAACTAACTGCTTTAAATGCATTGTGTCTAGAAATTACCAAATTGATACATTCGCCATCTTGCATTAGTATTGGTTTTGTGTACAAATATAATTTTAATATTATTTCTTTACGTTGTCTTTCTACAGGGTTTAGGCCTACTATTTCATAAATCGTCATTAGAAGTAGAGGAAGTGCTTTTTTTCATGGTCAAGTTTTGATGGTATCCTAATTTAATCACCATTTTTGACAAATTTTTTTGATGACCGTTCTAAATTGACCCAGTCAAGGTGTAAAGTTTCATGTGGGACAATACAATTTTTAAAGCCTTCATTTAAAATACTCGTAACATAAGATAGTTTAATTAAATATTAATTTCATTTCAAGGTTAGAATGATTTCAGGACACAATTCAACCATTTCTTTTTTAAAACATGTATTCCTGGTTGAAAAACATTTCATATTATCATAATTTATTTAAATTGCCTTAAGGTGTGAAGGATAAAATATTCGCCGTGAATTAGTGTTATTAATTTCATCGATATTGATTGGAATGTGTTTATAATAACCATTGTTGTAATATAGAGAAAACCTGAGGTGAAAAGCAATGTTCATCAATAAGTTGTAGCTCTAATATAGTCAATGTTCTTTATTTGTTTGCGTTCATAAAATAGAAGAGAATAGAAAAGCAATGTTTCAATAGAAAACAGCTGATTTATAAGACAAATTATAAAAAATACATGCCTATCATATTGTAAGGCTTTATTGATTTCTTTATACAAATGTTTTAATTTATTCAAGTGCCTATAGTTCAGTACAAATTTAAAAACAAGTAATATTTATCTTATCTAAAAAATAGATTTATACGCCTTTTATTTTTATTATTTTTGGTAAATATGAAGTTGGTAGTTTTTTACTGTTATTTTCGTATTAGATTATTTATTACTCAAATAATTCGATTCTATTTTTAGATTCATATCATTTGTAAATCAATTAAATTTATTTTGTTTTGGAATGGGAATAGTAGAGAAGTAGTCTAAATTTCATGTTTTCACAGCGAAAAAACGTTATTGCAATTAGAAAGAAGATCCATTTTGCAATCCTAGTTTTTAACATTGCAATCACGAAAATCTCTACTGCAGTTTGTAACTGGCTTTTCTGGTTTAACAACTTTTAAAATTGCAATTTAGAGGGCTGTCCGAGCGGTACTTTACCTCCTGTATTTCTATGTTTCTTTTTATTTTTTCTAAATTTTAAAATTTAATTTATTTAAGATTATTAATATGTATTTACTAGAATTGGATATGTAATTTCCGCTACGTTAATGTCCCTGAAAATATTTGTCGTACGTTGTTCTTTCTACAGGGTTTAGCCTTACTGATATACCCGAGATAGCTTTTAGCAATTAAATCACATTACAAACAAAAAAAATTTACTTTTGGGCATTTAATGGAAAAAAATTAAATTAGATTAATAAATCATAGCTTAATTTATCAGAGTGCCAAGAAAATTGTTAAGATATATTTTCGTTCCGTGCAACTGCGATCAAAAATTAAATTTTTTAGCAGTTGAATATTAGTACAAAGTACCTAATTTGTAAATTTACACGATTTGTAATTTTCTGGTATTGAATAATGCATAATTGAACAGGATTGAATTATAGATTATTTTCTTTTAAAATGTAAACATTTTTCAATAGAATTGTATAAAATAATATAAAAAGCCTTTTTGTTGTTGCAAAAATAACACAAGAAAACTGGTCCATTATATTTCATGAAAAGTAATATTTCCATCTTGACTGTCCTGGTTACCAAGCGAAATTTTCATTTGAAATTAGTCAATATACGTGTATATCGCATCCGCAATCCTATTTATTTTTACAGATGCGGATATCAAAATTATTATGGATGAATAATACAGTTTTTCTACAATATTTCACGTTGCAATCTGTAAAAACGACAGTGTAATTTGAAGAATGGTCCTTATATTTTAAATATCCATCATTTTAATTGAATTTTTAATGAATAAATTTCAAGTAAAATCATGAATACATTAGAACTTCCAATCTAAATTTCCTTGACTATGCCCGGTACATACTCGTACAAGTAAATATCATTGAACCCTTTCTTTAATTTGAACAGACCTATAATATTTTAGCGTGTGGTGTTTTCATCCTATCCTATTTTAATAGTCCTCAAGGCCGTGAAAAATATTCTCTTCATAGTATTCTGAGCATTATCGACAGTAACAACCTAAATAGATCCAGGAACTTCATGAAGCACTGACAATTACGGCGATATAAAAGGAACGAGATATATAATAACTCCCCACCTCACCCTGGTGATGAATTATCGTGTATTAATAATCTTATTCTGTTTCAATTTATTCTACATGTTATTTCTCAATAAATTTAATTTCCTTATTAGCAATCAAATCAAGAAACAGAGGCTAAAGAAACTTATCAGACAATATATTTGTTTCTAAATAAAATCATTTAATTTATCATAATTACTGAATTATTATTAAATTATTTATTACAATAAAATTTCAAAATCTAATTCCATTTTACTCATACTCTGTCACACTCGATCTATAAAAGGATGAGAATATTAAATATAGAATTTGGTCAGCTAAATTTTAATAGCACCAACAATTGGAGAGTTATAATAGGGAGGATTTTGCTCTGGGCCAAATAAGCAATTACAAAAGTTGATTAAGAATTTCATACCAGCCCACTTTTTAATCCGCCCTGGGCTGTTCTATTTTTGTCGTACTAAATACGTTTATCATAACGTTACAATGTTTGTATTAGATAAAGTATTTCACAAGCAGTTGAAATACTCTTATCAATTTTATCACGGGCAACAATCGCAAAATTTTTTTTATAAAAAATTAAAACTGAAGTTCCACGTAAAATTAAATAATAAATAAAATTCCTTGAAAGCTATTTCACAAGAGGTTGAAATGTTTTCTCAGTATTCGAGGATATAATAGTTCCAAAATTATTATTATATAAAATTAAAAAAATCCCAAAGTGTAAAAGTATGCTTATACGCATATTATATTTTTTTATATAAAATTATGGAATTATAACCAGATTTTAACTAATAAATAAGACGTAATTTTTAATCATAGGGAAAATTAATAACACAAACAACAATTATATTGAAGTGATTGCAATGCAAAATGAATTAACCCTGTAATACCCAATTTTTTTGTTGAATTTGGAAAATTATCATAAATAACAATAATTTTCAAAAGTACAAATTCGAAGAAAATTTTTTTTAAAAAATGCAATAATTGTTATTGATAAAATTTAATAATTAATAATTTAATAAAAAAAAATGTTGAGTGTATAGTAAATTTGAATCGCAAAATATCGAATAATTTTCAAGATGTTTTGAAAAATCTAATTGGATATGATTCATATATAGTTACTTTAACAAATTTATGAAAATGTTTTAAAAAAGTCATTGGTCTATTACAGTGATGGGCAAATTTTTTAAGACGGCACACCAAATTATCTTGGCGGGCCGCAAAACTTTTGAAAATAAAGAAAATAATTTTATATATGACAAACTAAATTTGTAGTTTGCTCATCACTGGTTTATTATATATTATCACTCAAATATAGTGTGCCTAAAGGCCCGCTTGGGAATTTAAGGGTTAAATTATAATTTTTTATAGGGTTGACCCGTGTTTCTGCATTAAAAATGGTGAAGTTCATATTTTTATTTCAAATATAGCTTAAAAATTTTTATTCAGAAAGTTACTTAGTTATACTATTATAATACAAAAAAAGCCCCACAACAATTAAAATTTAATTCATTTTGCATTCCAATCTGGGCAATACATCATAATCGATTATTAATAAATGTGTAAATTATAGTAATTTAGATTTTTCAGTATTTTCGGTGTTTTTATATAAAAATGTATGAAACCAAATTTTCCCCTTATTTATCAACAAAATTATATTTTTAAATAAAAATAATACTTTTCAAAACCATATAATTCGAAAAGAATACAATATCAATGATCATTATAACTTCAAAACAGAAAAAGTAACAGTAACTAATCAAAACCATCAGTGTATTCAAATAACTGCAATGTTTTTACAAGGGTTAAAAATGGTGGCGCGCTGGTCTTTGCTTTCCAGATAAGCTCTGATTAATTTATTCCAAAAAATTTTACACATTAATACTCTCATTGAATCTCTTAACCCAATTACAGAAGGATTTTTCCAAATTATAGAAAGAACTGGAGATATTGATGGTTAAATTCAAAGAAATGACTGTATTCAAATACCTGCAATGATGTGGATTTCATTTGCGTATCGCATTATCGACGAATTGTTAAACCTCGAGTTGTAGATAAAACCTGTATTGTATACGTTTTTGCTTTTTTTAGTTTATTTATTGATAAGGATTATATATTGGTTCTTTGATATAAATGCACGTTTTGAACAACATTTTACTTCATTCGATGGCTGATAGTCTGGCGTGAGCACTACTGGACAGTTAAAACACTGTTCAGTAGTACAAAAGACAGTTTTAATAGTTGTGATCTAAATTTAACAAGTTAAAAAATTGATATTGTTGCATGGTTCTAAGTGTAATTAGTTACCAAAACGTTATAATGTGCATAGAAGACGAATATCAACATTCATCAACGATTGTTACCAAAAAGACGTTAATTTTATAAAAGCTGAAATAAGGTAATTATATTTAAATAAAAAGTTTTCTTCATTTCTTTTTATATAACAAGTTCATAATACAGTCAACTCTCGATTATTCAAAACTTCGATAATTTGATACTCTTTGGAACAAAATCAATTAATTTTTATGCTCTCGGTATTTCGAACGAATAAAACCAGTGCTATTTAACAAAACCACGTGGTAATTCAAACTCATTGGCTTCCAACACTCGAGAATTCAAAGTTGCAGATTTGTTGTTGCTGCATTTCAGGTGCCGTTTCTCTTAAATAGTATATTTCGATACAAGTAGTGAAATAAAGGTTATTACATCATGAATTTATCATGTAAATAGGTAAATGAGTGATTTCATATCTCTATCGAACGCTATTTTGTGTAATTCTGGAAAAAATATCAGGCAATCGATAATTACTAATAAAAATGTTCGTAACGGTTTTTCAATTTGTGCAACAACAACTCTCAACGGAAAATATTTCAATAATAACGTGTAGAGATATGGTTATGACAACAATTTGTAACTTCATGAAATTGGTGACAAGTTGCGTGCAAACTTTGAATTATTTCTGCACTTCGTACAGAAAGTAAACCGTTATAGAACCAATTTGCGTGAAGAAAAGTCTACTTTTCGATACGGAATTGTACAAAAGTTATTGAGCAGTCTTCAGTTTCGAATTATTGAGAAGCGACTGTATATGGTTTTAATCACTTATTTTACAGTATTTTTAATCTTTTTTTTTCTTTTCTTCAGATATTCTTCACAATGTGAATCATCAACCAAAAACAGAAGAAGCCAGGAGCAACAAAGATCTAGTGAAGATGTTTGATGGAAAATGTACGAGTCATACAAACTTCAAGTGGACGTAGAATCACCTACAAGCTGAGAAAATGACGGACTTCAGTCTTCACTTATCTAATCAATATTTAGTTATTAGCTAGAAACGCTTAATGTGATAACATTTATCATGTTTTGATAATTTAATATCAGTTGAAAGGTTCGTAGTTGAGGCTAAATGTGTGGAAGATAGAGTTGGGGAGGTTTTTCACTCTTCTCCATTGGATTGTTCTGAATGGTGCGCTCGTAGCACCTGTTCAGAACAATCCAGTGAAGAAGAGTGATGAACCCGATCAATAATGTTGACTGTGCATTTAGTTGAATGCTATTGAGGAATTAAATAGGTTTGCCCTAGAGGCACAATAATTGAAAGAAACAATCAATTAGTGGTCGTCTTTGAAAATTCGGAACTCCAAATGGAGGAAATTGAAAGTGAAAATCAATCAGTGGATTTTGTAAACTTTATACTCTAAATAAAGGTAGGGTTAATTGGCAGGGAACAACAATTTTTTCAACTATTTTGTGCTCTGACCAAAAAAAATAGATTATGACAATAACACCATACCCTTTCAATTGGGTTTAACTTTTCAATTTCCTTTGGATTTAACTTTTTAATTTCAGTACAACCAAGTGTTTCGAATAGAATTTCACTATTCATTCTATTTTTTCGATGTGTTTAAATAAATATAAATGAATTTAAAATAAAACTGTTTTATTCAATTGCGGAAATAGAGTACGAACTTGACTAATGGGTTTTTTTTACAGACATTATACTGGAAATTAGGTTGCCATACTTGTTCAAGAAAACTAAAATAATTGCAATCCTGAAACATGGTAAACCACCTGATCTACCAGAAAGCTATAGACCAATAGCGAGTCTGTCTCGTTAAAATTTGTCCAGTTGTTTTGTTTAATATCTCTTTTAGTTTATGTTGTATTTTGTAGTAAAATTGTTCATTATTTTTGTAATTTGTTCTAGATTTACTGTTGTAGAAATTATAACGTTAAGTTAATTAAATTTTGTCTTTTGCCTTCACCCAATATTTGTATATATTATATATTCTATTAACAATAATCATGTTTACCTTAACAATATAAAAGAAGTTTAATAATAATTTTTCCCACGACATTGCATTACGGAACTAGGGGTAGTCTCAAACTCAACCATCGGATGTTAGACTTTTCGTGACTATTTGTTTTCAGTGTATTATTAATCATTAATTGCACCTAGACCAGTTGCAAACGGATCCAGTAAATCCTTCCATTGTATTTTATATTTTTGCGCCATTACTTAAATAAATCGCCAGGGATATTATTTCGCAATGTTATGGATACACACAAATGATGAAACCTTTTTCGCGTTGAAAATTGTCCGCCCGGGATTTTATTCCACGACCTCCGGGGAGGCAGTTAAGGGTGCTAACCACTAGACCACTCAGACGGATCAATTTTTAGTATAAAATGTAAAATAAAATGTTTTCATAGCTATTTTTGATAAGAAATGGGTTGGAACAAATTTCCCTTGAAAATAATGATTAATTTGAAAGTTAACTGTTCACATTTATTCATTTCTATTCATAACTCTTTTTTTATTTGAAGATACGAAAAAAATTATGAAAAATATTTTCTAAACTCACCATTATCATTAAGGTCTCATCAAATTTCATCATTTAGAAACTCATTGATCCACCCCTACTAATCATTCAATGATTTAAGCGTTTGAGGTAGGTTAAATACCAACTTACCATAGTCGCGTGAAACTCGGATAAGGGTGGCATTGACACAATAAAGCCTTCTTTCACATCATCGTTCATATGATATGATGAATCCCGCTCCGACCATTTTAGTGAAAGTGATTTCATGTTTAGATTATTACAAATACTGATAAGAAGCAAATAGACGTGTTCTTAAAACATTGGCTTTGTAATTTAAAATAAACAAAAAATTACGTTAAGGAGATAAATCTGAAAACGTTATATAAATTTTAGAAAAGTACGAATGGATAATATTCTTATGTAATAAGCAGTTTTTCCTATATCGATTTATTTTTTGTGATTAAATTAATATCACGTTAAAAAAATTAATGAATCACCCACTGTAAATTTATACAATATATAGAATCATTATACATATTAAGGCTGTAACTAGAAGAAAATAATAGTAAATTTTATAAAGGACTAGCTTGACGGGTCGGCAAACATCTTCTTGCCGTTTTCATTAATTTTAGAAAATATTTCTTTAGTTAACAGTATAAGTCTGTGGCGATGAAATTATAAAGGGAAATGAACTATTTTAAAGATTATTAAATTTAGACATCGGACGACGGGTTCAGAATGCTAAGGACATTAAAGAAAATGATATATTTGTTAAATATTGANACTTATAATCGTAATTGTAACTCCATATATTAATTCTAATGATATTTTTTATTTAGTTCATAGCAAAAATAACAAGTACCCAGCTATTCAATTTTAAAACTATGTATGAACGAATTGTAGGGAATTTAATAATCTTTTAAATAGTTTGGTTTGACTTAAATACATCGAG
>JXOV01017525.1:0-17915 GCA_001014945.1 Clogmia albipunctata | reverse complement strand
AAAATGAATGAAACTCATTTAATATGAATAAATAAATACACGAGTTTATATTAAAATATTTATTTTAATCGCTTTTTGATTATTTGTTTAAAAATTAATTTGAATGGTGTTTTTGTTTTAACATATTATATAATTTTAATAACAGAATCAATGTCAGCATTTAATGTAATTCAATTTATTTAAATAATAAATCCCAAATACTTTTTCTCTTATTATAGCATTCAATTATTTTTTTATTTATGTTTAAAGAGTTTCATATGTAATCTGAAAACGAAATTTAAAATAAATATAAAAATTTAACTGACATCAGATCATCTATTATTTATCATCAATTTATTATTTGTCCCAAGTCCCTTATAAAATACATATAATTTTATGGAAGGAAAGACGAAACTTTTATCACAATCCAATCAAAATATTTGCTGGGGAAAATTCCTCAATGTAAGGAGAAAATGTATGAAAGTTGTTACACAAAACACGGTCCATTGGCCATGGATGGACGTCCTTTGTGTCAGTCCCAAACACTTTGATCAATATTCATTATGAATTCCTTTTGTCGCTTATAAAATATTCACTCTGTTATTTCGATTTTAATGAGCCGTACTAATATGAGGGCCTGTCTATAATAAAATCATCATATTTATATTTAGGCAACAAACTTTCCAAATTATTGACATTGTTTCACGTTTCATTAAGTAGAATATTTTTTTGAATACAAAAATAGCTTCATACGAAATTTATAATGTTTTTGTTCAACAAACAATATACATATTTTTAGAAAAATTATTTTTGGAATGAATTATAATAATAACAGTTATTTTTGATAATAAAACCATTTAAATTATTCGTATTGACCTATTTTTCGTAATGTTTTTATCTAATTACAAAACTTAATACTATTCATATAAAATTTATTCCACAAAAGACACATTTTTTCCAAAATTCTTAGGTCTATTTGGTATAATGGAAGACGCAGGACCTGGGAATTATAGTTTTTATTCGCATACAAATATGNTTAAATTATTCGTATTGACCTATTTTTCGTAATGTTTTTATCTAATTACAAAACTTAATACTATTCATATAAAATTTATTCCACAAAAGACACATTTTTTCCAAAATTCTTAGGTCTATTTGGTATAATGGAAGACGCAGGACCTGGGAATTATAGTTTTTATTCGCATACAAATATGTAAATAAGATAATTGAAAAGACGTACGATAACGTTTAACCGCAGTTATGGTGGACAGACATATGCCCCTCCTCATATAAAGCCCTAGCTTTCCCTGTCTATAACAATTTCTGGCCCAGCACTGTATGTTGGTATTGATAAAGTAGTTCAATATAATGAGATAGGATAGAATAGGATAAGAAGGGATAAAAGTGTTTATTAGACAGGCCATTCGGCACCGCACACTAGGACAGTATAGGTCTGAACACTTTAGAGCATAGGTTAAATGATAGTAATAAGGACAGTTAGTAGGAATTATCAGTTATTTATGGACTATAGACAACACGAGATCAAGTTGTAAGGGTATTTTCTTCCTGCACTGAAATTTGTTTATTAATATATAATATATATAATATAATTTACATATACTTTTAATTACTAGAAAATAAGTTTTCCGCATAACCGCACAAATTACTATAAAGATTATAAAACCATTAATTTTTTGCTAAGAATTATAAATCATATAATCCACCATCTGCACCGCTCACGAGGGCAACACATGTCAAACACAGTATAAGGGAATAGCTCAGGTTTAGCAATGAATAGATAGTTAGTAAGGTAAATGATTTTTTTTTAATTTAGTCCCTATTAATTAAATATTTTATTTATTATATATACTTGTACTTGTATATATACTTGTTTTTAACATTTCACATAAGAACACTGATATAGAAGTATTAGACATTTCATGTTGAGCATAAAATAAGTATTATATTTTTTCTAAATAGAGTATTGTATTGTACATAGGTACCGATTACAAAGATGGTTTTCATAGAGTTTAAAAGTATCCAGAAAAAAATTGGCAATACAACTTATGAAATCTTTAACAACCCTTTTAATGAATTAGATCGAAAAATTTCATAGAATCTCTGTTATTTTAGTAAAATATCTAATTGTTCCAAGAATGTAATCAATGTCGAATAATATTGTATTTTTTTTATAAGATTAAATGTAAAATTTGAACAACGAACTTGAAGTTTCTGCATATCAAATGGAATATAAATATATCATAAATTATTATAGTTCTATGTGAACTAAAGTTTTAGATTTCTATATTAAAATTTGAATGTAATCGATAGGACGCAGGAGCTAAATAACATTTTAATATCTATTTTAAAATTAAATGATGTAATATAAAAAATCTTCAATAATCAGAGCAAACTTAATGATCAAATTTAATACTTTAAAGTTACGCTTTAAATGCAGGTTAAATACGTACTTCGTAAAATAACAAAAAGGTAGATGAAGCACAGTCATATGTACAAAATTATGACGTCAACATTCACTGCGGAACTAGAACTTAATAACCTTGAACCTGTTAATTTTAGACTAATATTTTTTTGAACATTTTTTTAAAATTTTATTCGCTTTACTAAAAAATATAAGTCGCAAAAAAATAATTAAAATTAACCATAAACCAAATTCAGAAGAAAAATCCCCGTTTGTTCTCGGGAAGGAGCTTCATCAATTTATAATACGATGACCTGGTTCTAAAAGTCCTTTTATGTTAAGTTTACAAAAAATATTGTATTAAATAACAAATTAAATTTTTATTACAAAGGCTATAATTTAAGAAATTAAGAAACTTAAATAAAAAAAATCGCTTAAGAAAACTACATTTAATGTATAATAGTGTTATTTATTAAATAATTTTTGCATCAATTGTAATAAATTTTATCATATAGAAAAAAACATCGTACAATTCTGATAATTTTTCTAAATAAATTATTTCTACTGACAAAGTCAAAAGGAATTAAAATGTTACCCTTTTTCGAAGAATTAGAATATGAAAGGTTAATTAAAAATAACAAATAGACCAATCAAACTGTTTCTTGCCTATCAATTTAATTAAAATACTAAATTATAAATAGAATAAGGTAGAATAAAATGAACCTTTCCTACTTCCTGTTTATATTCAATATAGGAATATTTATTAATAATGTATAGCATTATTTGCAATCATTTGAAAGTGGGTGAAATTTATGGTTCGGTTTCGTAAACCTGCACAAATTATTAATGTTTTGCAATTTCCTATGAAATGAATAACTAACAGATTTCAATAATGGATACCAGAAAAATCTCGTGTTTCGGCAGTTTTCCTTTTTCTCTCTGTGTCAGCATCGAATCGAATCATTTGAACTTGAATTTCGTGTTTTATCTGAGAGTGGATTGAACTCGGCTGAAATCTGTCGGCACGTGAACAATATCGAAAATAATAAATGACCAATAAAAAGGATACAAATTTATTTGGGGGATTATTTATGCATTTCGAATCAGAAACTCATTTCAGACTCCCTTGCCCTTGACCTTTCCCGAGAGAAGAAGGAGAAGATTCGATTATACATCGATTATTTGGACGGAAAGTAGAAGAAAAAAAGGAGAGAAATTGCATAAAATTTATGCTTTTTCTGGTATCCTTTAGGCCGTTTTCGTTAAATCGGCTCTATTTGCTTAACAGGAATAACAAATCGATATGAAAAGACGCTTTTCAAATGGAAAATTCCCCGGAGACAGATCATTGTGGCGCAAATTCAATACCAGGATAAATGTGGCCAGGTATTTTTCATTGGAAAATGGATTACTCGTTGTTATCTCTTATTTGTCGGAGAATGAAAATTCCCATGCCTCGTCATTCCCAGAGACCGGCTCTTAGACATCCTTGGAATTTTTTCCGACTAAAATGACAAATTACCTGATTGATTTGCCTGTGGTTAGCTGACGTCTTCGCCGAGCCCGTTTATAATCTGAAACATTTCAAGGGGAGAAGAAATGACAATGAAATGTGGCGAATGAATCGTTATTTATAGACTGTCTTTATTTTAATAGGTAAATCTCTTTAATCTACTGTAAATTTGTTTTATACTTATTTAGAGGATTAATTTGGATAGCATTATCGATGTCGGTAAAAATTCTTTAAAATAAACTTTTAAAACATATTATATAATTGGAAGAAATGTTAAAAAATTCTAAATTTTNTATAGACTGTCTTTATTTTAATAGGTAAATCTCGCAAATCTGCTGTAAATTTGTTTAATACTTATTTCGAGTATTAATTTGGATAGCATTTACGATGTCGGTAAAAATCCATTAAAATAATCTTTAAAGACTTATTATATAATTGGAAGAACAGTTAAAAAATTCTGAATTTTGTTATTTGTTAGATTTTTGATTTTGCATTTAAAATTTATACATATTATGTATTAATTTGTACAATTTAAAGGATGATAAAAATTGATTTTCTATTTTTTTCAATTTAATTTCACTATAAGGTACGAGTATCTCAAACTATCTTAAATAATAACATTTCTTTTACATCTTTGGGTTATCAAATTTCTCTTAATTTTCTAAAATCTTAACAATATTTTGGATATTTGATTTTGTTAAGAAATAAAAATTCATTTTATTGATATTATATTTAGCAAACAGATTTTTATAAATAGCTAATAAGACTATCTTGAATAAATTTCGATTTTATTAATCAAATCTGTGAATATAAACCCATANGAGTATCTTAAATTATCTAAAGTAATTTTATTTCTTTTGCATCTTTGGGTTATCAAATTTCTATTCATTTTTTAAAATCTTAACAATGTTTTCGATATTGGATATTGTAAAGGAATAAAAATTTTTATTTATATTATATTCGCAATTTTAGCAAAAAGATTTTGATAAATAACCAATAAGACTAATTTGAATAAATTTCTATTTTATCAATGAAATCTGTGAACATAAACCCATGNTCAAATTTCTCTTAATTTTCTAAAATCTTAACAATATTTTGGATATTTGATTTTGTTAAGAAATAAAAATTCATTTTATTGATATTATATTTAGCAAACAGATTTTTATAAATAGCTAATAAGACTATCTTGAATAAATTTCGATTTTATTAATCAAATCTGTGAATATAAACCCATAAAAATAAAACCAGTCTTTACAAAATATTTTTGTAATTGCAAAAAATACCGAATAAACTAAATTACCATAAAGATTGGGGGTTATTTTGAAGTCCTCGTCAAATTCCATCTCGTCTTTTAACAGAATTTTCAAGTTTAGCTGACATTCCTGTGGATAAAAAAGAACAACATTAATACAAGAATTACAATCAGATTTCATTTGCTGTAGTTTCTATGTACATTTTAAGGTTTTAATATTCAAATGTAGAATATTATTAATCAATTTATGTTATGTTCCCTTAAAATTTGGCAGTTTGATTCTCTCTTTAAAGAAGTAATGTACTAAATAATACAACAGTTTTATTTAAAAAAACAAGCCTCCATAGAAGCCAAGTGGTTACGCACGAATCCTGGGCGGATTGACTGAATCCTTTTTCAACCAGTCTAGATGCTATTAATTGTATAATATTACACTAAAATAAATTCTTGTTCGACGACTCAACCACCGTTATCGGTCTAGGTCAAACCAATAGGTTTTATGTAATCTAAGTTTTATAATACCATATCTATTTACCAATTTTTCATAATTGACAATTGAATATTATGTCTATGAATTATTATTTTAACTGATGATTCGATATAGAGCATATTTATTAGCAGGTTTTTGCCACCACTANTACTGGTCTAGGTCAAACCAATTGGTTTTATGTAATCAAAGTTTTATAATACCATATCTATTCATTTACCAATTTTTCATAATTGACAATTGCATATCATGTCTATGAATTATTATTNTAACTGATGATTCTATATAGAGCATATTTATTAGCAGGTTTTTGCCACCACTATGAAGAAAATAATCCCTTTCATAAACAACATCTATGTCTATTCAATGAATGCCAGCAAATTACTATTTAAAAAGATCCGGTTTATTTTTTCGATTCTGAGTACCCCATCCAAACTTTGAAAACTGTCTGGGGTCGAACGAATATTATTGACAATAGTTGTTCGACAGCTGATTATTTTATTTTGATTATTTTTTGTTAAATATATTAATGGTATGGTAGGTTGGGCGCAGAACCCCCTCGGGGATTATAGCCCTTATACGCATATAAATATACGAATAAGATCATTGTAACGATGTACGATAACATATCACCGGGTGTATGTCATACCCCCTCCTCGTATATCGCCCTAGTTTTCCCTCCCTATCACAATTACTGACCATAACAAATTTTTGCTATTGATAAATATATTAATACAAATATCAAATAGTCAATGAAAGGCAATACCTTTTGGGTGAGGTTAAGATTCCTCATATTCTATATAGGACAGGGAGTTTTTTTTAGTGCATTTAAAAAATAAGTCTTATTTCTATACTTTAACAGAATAGAGATGATTATTTATAAAAATAACGATTTTTTAAAACTAATAATTTTAGTCTTCGCCTTGTAAGTATATTTTAACAATAATTCAGATATAAACGTATTTATTTATTATGTAAAATACTTTAAAAAGGTTATAAAACTGCATAGTATTATTTGAAGGGATAATAATCAATTTGGTCAAAGCAAGGAAAATGTATTAAAACTAATCCCATTTAAAGCCAATTAAATGAAATGCTTAATTTTGAAAAGACGTAAAATAGATTCATTTTCCTAGCATATGTTTCAATACCTTATAAATATTACATTTTTTCTCGAATGTGTTTAAAATTTATTCAACCTTCTTATAAAATGAAAGTATGTGTGACGATCTATATTGGCTCTATTACCTCTATATTGCGGAAATCCCATTTGGCGTGTTCGTTGCGGCATTGCTTGGTTGTCGACCAGCATTGGCATTTTTTATTGACAATCTGACAGCCCGCTTTGACTGCTATCCGCTCCACACAGTGGTCAGGCTTCAGTCTGGTCAATAAATCTGCAAAAAAATGTAACAGTTATTATTAAATATTACCTATTGTTAAAATCAATTTAAATGTCAATCAGAGCGGAGATAAAGAGGTTATTGTTTTTGGGATCAAAGAAAAGCTGGTGCACGTTCCAATTTTTATTGTAAAAGCAGAATTCTGTTAAATTGAATTCGTATTATATTCATGCAAGTTGAAACTTTATAATATCTATAAAAAATTTAAAAGACGTATTGACATAAAAAGAAAATCTTAATNAGAGGTTATTGTTTTTGGGATCAAAGAAAAGCTGGTGCACGTTCCAATTTTTATTGTAAAAGCAGAATTCTGTTAAATTGAATTCGTATTATATTCATGCTAGTTGAAACTTTGTAAGATCGATAAAAAATTAGAAAGACGTATTGACATATAAAGAAAATCTTAATTATTTGCATGCTTAGAACAGATAACTTACAAAACTACACATGTCAGACAGATTATTCCTATTAATGTAATAGATAGAACATCTTCATTATCAGAGAAATTAAGTACCAAGCATCAACTACTCCAGATCCTGTTTATTAATTAACTAAGTGATTACATCTCTCCAGAAATAATGATCATGACTGTTATTTGAAAATGTATTCCCAGGCATATGGATTTCAAAATCCCTTATCACAATAGTATAATGTGACACATGTTCTCCCATCAACCCGTTATTCCCATTTACTCCTTGTTCCCAATTATTCCAGATGGTCCTCAAAACTAAGTATATCTGGGGAATATAAATAATACATCACACTTTATTACACTTATTGTCATTTCAGGATATGGATATGGGTACTGTCATATTGAAAATAATCTACATCCAACCGCACGAAGACGTTAGTCATGATCCGTTGAAAACCGATGTTTCAATAACTTATATCTGATTTTACTGGGTTTAATGGTGACCCCATATTTAANCCGATGTTTCAATAACTTATATCTGATTTTACCGGGTTTAATGGTGACCCCATATTTATTTTTAAAAAATTGTTAGTAAATAATTATTCAAATTATCAAAACCAATTTAACCACTTTTATTTGAAATAAATTGCGAGACAGAAAGTAGTTTCTAAAAGTTTTCTGATTTATTTCTAAAACTACCCAACATCAAAGATAGGAAACTTTGAATATCTGACGAAAAAATTAAATTCATCATCCCTGTGGGCAAATAAAACAATTTTCTAAGATAAGGCACACTTTTTCAATAATTTGAAACACGTGCCAAACATTGAAGTGCGTTTTTTGTATTTGAATAAAGTTATTCTATAACCTGGATTTTCGCCCGGAAAAAAATTTAAAATTCATGAGCATCGGAGGAAAATGGGACGACCGACGGCGGCGGGGGGCGCGGTTTTGAAGTCCTGGGAATCTGACAAGCAAATCGTTCTAGTTTTCCCATGCTTATAAATTGAACATAGAAATGGGATTTTCCACTTTCACAAACTGTCCACCGCAAATCAGGAAGGGCGATGGTGTCAGTTTGATAAAGCTCTTTACACTTAAATTGGGCATTCGTCTCTGAGCTGAAATTTCCATTGCCTAAAAAACAACTGAGGAAAAGAGGAGGCAGGGAGATTGAAAGGGAGAAAGGGAACACACAGCCAGAGCAACATGAACGCTGATAATTTATGAAAATTAGGTTTCGCCAAATTTATCCAACTTTATACATGCCAATTTCATTGGAAACGAAACGAGACGTCGCCGTCCTCTCGTCGGAATAGGACGAAATCGAATAAATATTTGTGAAAAATTGTATAATAAATCAATCAACTTTTCCGTGGAAAAACGGGAAAATTTGTATTCATCATATCTTGATTACTGTCTGAGAACCCATGTGATGGATTGCATTCGAAACAATTTCGAGGTGGCAAAAATAGGACTGAATGGTAACGAAATAAAGTGAAAAGTTGTTAATACTTGCCATAAATTTCGAGGAAAGCACCTCCATCTTTTGATGCATTTACATTTAACTTTAAAAACCAACCCCAAATTGAATGTATTATTCACGGGGAAGAGCGGGTGGTAAACGATCGGAGAGTTGTTAACTCTATAAGTGGATTTTGATCAAAGTTAAGTTAACCCGTAGCAAATAACTATTAAAACTTTCTCGATTTTCTCGTTTTAATTAATGACTAATTAATTCGAATCCATTAAAAATTCATTTAACCCGACACAGGGCAGTTTGCTTTAATGAGGTACACAGGAGCAGATGACCACATCGGGGTCTAATTAATATTCCTAATTTCTAATAAACTTTCTACTACCAATGGCAATTGATACGGTAATTTTGAACATTGTTGAACAACGAACCATAATAACTTTATCTTTTTGCTTCGTAGCCATCTAATTAATTTGTGGAATTTATAAACCAGTTAGAATTAGTTTAAACTAATTTAAACTTTTTGATTGCTGCTAATTATTTATATCAAAAATTGTTATTTGACTCACCCTCCTGCATTAATTAGATTTGAGTTATGTTGTCTGGTAATTTCGTCCAGACCAGACGCTTCTGATTTACCGTCCCGAGATTAAATTGACTTAAAGTCAGCTCATGTCAAAACTGTTAAAATAAGTTTAGAGAATATATCCATTANTACCGTCCCGAGATTAAATTGACTTAAAGTCATCTCATGTCAAAACTGTTAAAATATGTTTATAGAACATATCCATTGCGGTAAATTATGATTTAAATTCTGTAATATATTATTTGACTTTCAGTGCATGGAGAAATCGCCCTCACAGCTTGTTGCCTTGTTTGCTATAATCCATAAATAACTAATTATTCTTACTAACTGTCCATTTTACTTATATTGTACTCTCCTTAAAGTGGAAATCTATACTGCACTCGTGTGCGGAGATGAATGGCGGATCGCATAACATGTATATCCTTTCCAAATGCTTTCCAGATTATTTAATGAAACTACTAATAGGATAGCAATAAGTTAGTTTTGGTCAGAATGGCTGATAGGCAGGGAGAGCTAGAGCGAATTATGTGCAAATGGGTATGACTTTTTTTATTCAAATATTTTATATGTAAATAAAGGCTATAATTCACGAGCGGGTTCTGCGCCCACCAACCAATAACCAATATAAACGAATATTGAAACGTATTCACGTATTTGTTACGTGCTTATTGCTGGAATTTACATATTTTTTTAATGAATTAAAAACTATAACACAACTTAACATGTGAGAATAAATTGAGAAGTAAGAACGAAATATTATAATTTGAACTGTTTCTAAGAGTCGTAGATCATCAGGCGTACGTTTTTTCCACCAGATGCCTCCACTACAACTTCAATTCAATTTTTGTATCGAAACCATAGCTTTTCAGCATCGATTTAAATTTCATGATGCGTCACTAAATACTAGTAACAATTTTTACTTCACATAGTGAAAAGTTAATTTACGAACAAATTTATTTCAAAGTCAAAATTCTGGCACCATTTTAATAAATGAATTGATAATTTTGGATTAATAAACTTAATTGTCTAATATGGACCGATAAATTGTCAAAAAATACCGTTAGATATTTTTGATTAGTTTTTCTTGTATTTTTAAAGAAAGAGCATAAAATTTAAGTTCTGCTGGTCTGAAAAGTCTATTTTTATAACTCGCTCATATTTCATACTCTTTTCCGCANTTGGATTAATAAACTTAATTGTCTAATATGGACCGATAAATTGTCAAAAAATACCGTTAGATATTTTTGATTAGTTTTTCTTGTATTTTTAAAGAAAGAGCATAAAATTTAAGTTCTGCGCGTCTGAAAAATTTATTTTTATAACTCGCTCATATTTCATACTCTNTTGGATTAATAAACTTAATTGTCTAATATGGACCGATAAATTGTCAAAAAATACCGTTAGATATTTTTGATTAGTTTTTCTTGTATTTTTAAAGAAAGAGCATAAAATTTAAGTTCTGCTGGTCTGAAAAGTCTATTTTTATAACTCGCTCATATTTCATACTCTTTTCCGCATTAAAAGACTGCTCAAATTTATATAGAAGTCAGTTCTGTTCGGATGTGGTTTTCTATATAACGGATCCCGAGCTTTTTACGATATGAAGATAGTAGGATGTGCAATGATTAACACTGTGGCTTAGTTAATGTCTTCCTTCTATGATAGAAGTCAAGAGCGCTGAGCAGCAGTTACTTCCAACATTAAAAGCATTGATTTAATCAAATAAAAACTTCTCATGATGATATTTAAATAACTAAACGAAGTGAAAATTTATAAAACCTATTATATAAAATACAATTTATATTTCATTAAAATAGACAAATTATTTCTTTCACAAAAAATGGCTTCATAACACAAGTTCTTTATTTAAAAAAATTAAATCAGTTGAAAATAATAGTCTCCTCAGTGTGTTTAGAATGCCAAGCCTCATAGTTCTGGGCAATTCTCAAATCATTGTCCATTTATTGAAAGCCAAACTAGGCCAAATGAATAAAATTTAAATATTAAGCATATAGAATAGAAATTTACATAAAAATATTAGAGCAAATTGAATCCTACTGGAATGGGCATAAAATAACAAATAAAATTTACATAAAACATGTCATACATATTATATTTTAAATGAATAGTTCCTAGGAAAATTCATTTTAAAAACATACCAATGACTCTCTTCCTGTTGAGATATGTACATAGTTAAATTAGACTTAGTTTGTTATTTCTTACCAAGAATAAATAATTTAAAAGACAAAATCTAAATTAAATCGATATTTTATCAATTCAGATAACTACTTATATTACATATAATAAGTAAAAGTTATTAATTTTTTTATCTGGTTGTAGTCATAATTTGTTTTGTTTTTGACTAAAAATGCCAATCTGAAGTTTATTTGAACTTTTTTTTATACATTTCTAACTTCAAGCGAAAACAACCCCATAAATTAAACAGACACGTTTTATTAGAGTAAGCAGTATTGATTTTTTAGTGAAAAGGGTCAACCTGAATTGGCAGTTTTAAAACTGCGAGTATCTAGGTTAATCGATGGAAAAGCATGATTTAAAAATCATGATGACACGTGCAATCTTTCATAAATGTTATAATAAAATTCATAACTTTGAAATGTGTTTCACAAATGGATGCTTTTGAGACTTTTCAAAAGCATTAGTTTAGTTATAAAAGCGAGTCTCTGGTGGTTGCAGTGGGGCTGTCATCAGTTCAGTGATATTGGCTTGTTGTTTTTAAGGCCTAATACGTGCCAGGTGGAGGAACGTGTCTCTCTCCGGAAATGAGCTCAAACTTTTCGGTTTGGGTTTTTTAAAATCCCTCTGCATTTCATCTATTTATTTTCTCCGGCCTTAAAGACTATACAATCAGCGCTGATCCAATAGCTAGCTGAGCCCACGCGTCTACCTGTAGCACCGATAAATCATAATGAAGCAAATGCGAGTCTTTTTCGCGTCTCGCAAATAATTTGTTCAATTTCTCACGTTTATTATTATTTAATTTATGCCACTTTCTCTCCATAGAGCCTCCCTTTTGCGCTATAAGGAAATGAATTCACAAACGCGCAGACACACACAATTAATGAGAGATATATGGCTGGAACAGGCCGGGAATTTTTAATTCCTTCCGACGTTTGCCGGGGCTTTTCAGTTTAGGATTAACATCTTTCAAATGCAAAGTAAGCAGGGTTATAAGAATTCAATAGTTAAATATTATTAATTGTAAATTTAAATCAAAATCAGTAGAAAACAAAGAAGATATTTAGACTTTAATTATTATATATCAATCAAATTTCTTATGTGTTTTAATTTTCATTTCACATTAAAACTAATTTTCTTTTGTTGAAATTATATCATAAATAATTGAAATAATCTCAAATTGATCGTAAACACAATTTAATCTACAGTTTCGATCTTCATCTCTCTTTTGTAAGTGCATTCTAGACTAAACCCGGACATATCACCAGAACAAACTTCACCATGAATTTCAACCTTAACGACTACTGGACAACGGAAAATTGCTCTTATTATTTCATATTTATATTTATTTCAGAAAATTTAATCCATAAAGCTTATTGTTAATCAAATAATTAATTCTATATATAAGAAAACTAAGAGTTGTTAGTAATTAACATCTCTCCGAAACTAACTTTTTTTCACGAGTATATATAAAATAATAAAGTAATCTCAAATTTATCTAATAGGTTCTCAATTCCATGAAAATCGTTTTAAATATATTGTTGTGATATCTAGTGAGATTTATGATATCGATAGCTTGGCATCAATTGGTGGTAGTTCATTCATTCCCATTTCACTAGGCTTAAAGTTACAATTTAAAACGCCAGGATTTTCGTATTCAAAATGCTTAATTCCCTTTTCCGACAACCGGCGGCCATTGTCAATCCAACGAAATCCCGAGCGAGAGCCACACCTCTCGTCTCGCTTCCTCATATCCGATATTCTTCTGTTTCTCAAATCTCTCCGCCCTTGGTGCCTCAATTCGAATATTCCCGCAAATACTAATTTGACCGTTACAATTATTTTAAAAAAAATTTTTGCTAATAAAGAAAACAAAAAATTTTTTTAAAAAAATAAATTTTCTCTGTTACCTTAAATTTACGTATATATTATAGCTGAGCAAAGAAATTAATATTATCGAAAACATCAAATTTGAGTTTATTAGATTGTTACAGGGTTTTTGCGCAATACAAACAGTAATGTCAATTAAATTAATTAATCTGTTAAAACCTAATCTCACGAAAAGGTTTTCTCTTCATATTACAAAAAACGAGTGGTTATTTTAGTTTCGCAGTAAAAATTTTCAAGAGACATTTGGATTATCCACGAAAAAAATCATTTTAATTACCAAGTTCATTCTACCCCAGTTAAGCCTTGAGCACTACAACTATATGGTATTAGAAGAAAAGGCTATGGTTTATGATCACTACATCAAATTTAATAGGTATTCCCTATAAGCATGTAGGATGGGGATGCTCGCTTCCGCATCCGAAACATTCCTAATGTAGGACAATGGGGTTTTCCTCGAAATTTTCACAAAGTCCCAATTGTGCTGTAGTTTTCTTAATTAACAATACTTCAAAGTTTTATATCTTTGCAACAAAATAATGAGTATTCAAATTATTATTTAGTAATATATAATTAAATATACGATTGATAAAGATTACAGCATAATTCAAACTATTACCTATTTTTAATTAAAATTGAATTTGAACAAATACTTAAAATAAGTTGTAAGTATAATAAGTTCTTCTTAAAAAAATATTAGTTTATACAGAAACTTGAAGATAAAAATTTAATTTAAATTTATTTACAAAATTAACTGCTTGAAAGAACGAAATTTCGATATGTACTAAAGCAAATCAGATTTTACATAAGAAGATTAATATAAAATGGAAACTATATACTACCAACGAATGGAAAAATACACAAGTAAAATTAATCTCCAGAATTGAAAATATTCCATTTCGGAAAGGTTATCAAACCTATTCCTTATTCCCGGTTCAGTGTTACTGAATGAGCGATTGGCACGGAGTCGCAGAGAGCATGTTCCCAATTATGCGAACGACGAATGTTCGCCAGCAGTGGTGGAAAAGGAAAGGCCCCGAAGTGGAAACGGAAAATTAAATGAACGCTGTGTTCTGTGTCAGGGACCGGGGAAATTTATTGTGAAATTAAAATTGAATATTAAAATTCGAAGCCCGGCGGAAAATGGCTCAGTCTGGAATTAAAATGCCTTGCCCGATAAATCATTCTCCTTTTTTCTCTCTCTGTCTCCCTTTTGCTCTTAGTTCTGGCCACAGGAAATCCGTGGCGGCATCCTTACCTGTGCAAATGCCCGGTTCTGAGACCGGAATCTTGGAGATACACTTCAATGGTGGTTCGCACGTCCCTGAGAAATCGCCTGGACCACCGCACGCCTCTCCTTCCGTCTTGGCACACACGTCACAACACCTGCAAAAGGGATTATTCGCATTAATCACCGCCAGGAATTGGGTCGAGTTGCAGCAAAAGTTTTAAATTAAAAGTGCATTATTTAGCACCGCTTCTTAAAAGACCTGCCCTGATTCCAGGCAAGTTATTTATTCAAAACTTTTAAGTAAATGTTCTTTGAGAACAAATTCTCAAAAATACAAATGGTAATACAAGTTTAAGCAGGTATGTCTGTCAATATGTCCTTCATTAGTATAATTACGAGAATCAATTAATCAACTAATTAGCGTGAAGTTTACTTCCTTCAGCTCAAATTGATTTTAAATTTCCCGTAAAGTCCTAAGTACATCATTATTAATTCAATGTATTTCTTTCGGATTTTGAAGAATAGAGTACCATTAGACATCAAATATTAAATTAATTTTAATGAAAATTTATTTTACTTCTATTTGGTATTATAATGAAATTTAAATTATGGTGATTATCGTTTCTTAATTAAATATTTGGGAATAATATTTTAGTAATGTCTAATAATAGCAGAAAAATCTTTACTTATTGANGATTTTAAATTTCCCGTAAAGTCCTAAGTACAGCATTATTAATTCATTGTATTTCTTTCGGATTTTGAAAAATTAAGTACCATTAGACATTAAATATTAAATTATTTTTAATGAAAAGCTATTTTACTTCTATTTGATATTATAATGAATTTTATATTATGGTGATTACCGCTTCTTAATCAAATATTTGGGAAAAGGATTTAAGCACTGTCTAATAATAGTAGAAAAATCTTTACTTATTATNTGAAGAATAGAGTACCATTAGACATCAAATATTAAATTAATTTTAATGAAAATTTATTTTACTTCTATTTGGTATTATAATGAAATTTAAATTATGGTGATTATCGTTTCTTAATTAAATATTTGGGAATAATATTTTAGTAATGTCTAATAATAGCAGAAAAATCTTTACTTATTGATGGAAATGATAAATCGATTTCACTTTATTTTAAAATCATTTTTAAAAATAACTTACTTTAAATATTGAAACAATTTACAAAATTTATTAAATATTTATCTTTAAAAACCAAGTTCTATTATAAGTCAAGAATCATAATTTTTGGTAGAAAAACTTCCTTAAAATTTGTATTATTTTAAGGTGAGTTTGACTTGGAAATAATTCAATTTAAATTTTAAATTTCATATTTTGTAAGTTTTATGTTACATTCAAATCAAATTGTTCTTCATTAAAACGATTCATTTCAAAATTGAAAATATCTTTTATTTTTTTAAAAATATCAGTAGATTATTATATTATTAAAGCCACCCTTTATTCTGCCAAAATGGCTAAGAACGGATCGGCAGCATATAAATATGGGAATCCATCGCTTAATGCAACCATCCACATCGATATGACGACACATTAACAGTATTTCTTTTCTAAACTTTCATATTTAATCGTTTTATAGATTGTTAAATTAGTTTTGTTTTTACATCCATTTCTTTTCATTCGTTATTAACTGGTGAGAATTAACACTCAAATTTGTTTGGTAGACAAAACACAATACATATTTAAAAATGTTTATCTAATATGTTCTAATTGTTTTCATGACCAATCGCTTAATACAGACAACTGGTTAATATGGACAAATCATTCCGATCCCGGAGTGACTTTTAAAATCTGCTCGTATTATTATTTCGTAATAAACGATTAACACAATTTCTTTCGTGATATTTGCCATATGCAAAAATTAGAACTTTGCAAATAATCCGAAAAATGTTGTCATCATATTAAAATAAAAATAATCTTATAATGGCAAATCCAAAAATATTATTCATTTCAAAGAATAATCAATGAAATTTCATTTAATCAAACTTATAGGTTATTGCAGTTAGTGAATTATGGTTAATAATAGTTTGTCATTCAATTCAATAATCATTGAACTAGAAGAAAGATTATAAATCAATACTAATTAAATTTTAAGTTGTCACAGGATTCTTGACTGGCACTGTAGACTTGGCAAGCACCTGCGACAGCTAGGAATTGCTGAAGAAGGAGTATGCAGGTTCTGTGGAGATGGAGCGGAAACCCCAATCCATCTTCTACAAGACTGCGTTGCAATAATTTCGCAAAGATGGAAACATCTAAGGGCAATAAGCCCTACTGGGGCGCAACTCCAAACTCTGAAGTTACACCAAGTATTAGATTTCTAACAAGGACTAAAACTTATGGGCACACTTTAGGGCAGAGATATGAGGGAGCACAATAGATCTTCAGGTCAAAGTGCGGGATCACCTTATCACATAAAATAAATAATTAAATTTTAAGAATGAAATTATATTTTTTGTCAGTTACAAAATCCATTACCATAATTGTAAATGAGCTGTTCTACCTCAAATTAGTGATACAAGCAGAGGAAATTAATTAATTAAAATCCGGCAGCAACTATTTTGAAAAGAAACCACTCAATCTTCAATAGTGACATCGATGACATTCCCTAAGAATATTTGGACGATCAACCACATCATCAGGGAAACCGCCTCCAGTGCCCCCAGAATTCTTCCTATAAGTTCTTCTGCTGTCCAGGAACAATTGCTCTTCTTGTTACAAACTTTTTTAATAAATCTTTGTTGACGAATTTTTCGCTAAAAGTCTTTTTGTAAAAGTATTAAACTGTTTAATTTAATACAATAATCTGTGTTTGGAAAGCCGTTGTTTTTAATTAAATTCACTCACAAATCCAAATATTCAAAATTAAAAAGTAGAACAGATTTAATTTGGAAATAAAATGACAATGAAAAATTTAATAAAAGATATCTTAAATTTAGAAATAAAAAAATCAAAACACGCGTCTATTTAGTTATTATTTATTATAGCCAGTCTAATAGACTCTATTATTATATTATCTGTCTCGTGGCCGATGTGTTAAC
>JXOV01017513.1:997-16022 GCA_001014945.1 Clogmia albipunctata | reverse complement strand
GAAAGAAGCTGCCATCAACAGAAATAAATGGATCACACAGGCAAAGGGCCGCACCGGCCCATAAGCCTATACTGATACTACTGATACTGATTGACCAAACTTTTCGAAACGATACACCGTGAACTGTCAAAGTGATAGATAGGTGATAGTTGCCCTGCACTAATATTATGCTTTATTAAAAAAAAATATTATATTTGTGGAGATCTAATGCTTTTGACCATTTATTCAACCATTTGTCCACAAGCAATTGTCATTTTTCTTTAAAAGTGATAGCTTTGTTTTATTATACCATACTTCTTCGACACAACAACTGATACCAGTCAGGGTTAATTAGTAATCAAATTCGTTATTTATTTACCAATTTTTCACAATAGAATATCATGTTTATGAATCATTATTTCTTGTAATGTGTTTAGCACCATGAACCTATGCTTTTATATAGAACCTATTGACAAGTTTTGCCACCGAAATGAAACACACATACTACGAAGAAGACCATCCCTTTCTTAACTTTCATCTGTATCCAATCATTGAATAGCAGTAAGTTACTAGTATTATAGAAAGATCCGGGTTATCTCTTTGATTCTATGCACTACATTCAAGCTTTGAAAACCTGTCTGATTCGAACAAATAGTGTTGGTGTCACCAGTTGTTCGACAGTTGAGGTCGGAGATATTATTGTTTGTAATGTATTTTAAACAAACATCAAACACAGAATGTCATTAATGAATGAATGAATTTGGAAAGAAAAAAATAGTCTNCATCCCAGCTTTGAAAACCTGTCTGATTCGAACAAATAGTGTTGGTGTNTTTTGCCACCGAAATGAAACACACATACTACGAAGAAGACCATCCCTTTCTTAACTTTCATCTGTATCCAATCATTGAATAGCAGTAAGTTACTAGTATTATAGAAAGATCCGGGTTATCTCTTTGATTCTATGCACTACATTCAAGCTTTGAAAACCTGTCTGATTCGAACAAATAGTGTTGGTGTCACCAGTTGTTCGACAGTTGAGGTCGGAGATATTATTGTTTGTAATGTATTTTAAACAAACATCAAACACAGAATGTCATTAATGAATGAATGAATTTGGAAAGAAAAAAATAGTCTGATCATGGCTCGATCCTGGGTCCATCGAGTTGTTACAGAGTTTTTTTGTTATTGTTTTATTTTGTTGATTAAATCTCATCCAGTCTTTTTATCCATTCATTTCCTATTAAGAACGTCTTTAATTAGCCGCATTTCAGGGTAGATAAACATTCACACCAACATTTATATAATATAAGTTGAATTTGTTCTTATGCACTATTACTATCACGATTAGAATTTCATGTAATATTTGCAAAGTAAAAGCTCTTTATTCGCGGGGGTCTGCGCATAGGGAATGGTATTTTATATGAGAATATGGGGAACGTGATTCAAGAAAATTAGAAAAATATGTCTTTAAAAATTCATTTACATTAATTATAAAGAGAGTCCCAATATTAACGCATTTTTTGTTTTTATATGAAAAAGATATTGGCTATTTCAGGGGTTCTCAATCTTTTTAAGCCCACGGCACCCTTACAAAAGACAAAATTTTGTCACTGCGCCACCATATGAAATACAATCGAATAAAATAGATTCCAACAAAAATAAAACTTATATTATGTTAGGTATATAAGAACAAACAGTAATACATGTTTATATATATATAATATTGAGTTATTATTGAGCTTCTTTATTGAAAAAGATTTTTGTATGTGCAAAACCGTATATGTAGCAGTCAGGTCAGTTGGTAGTTTAGATTCTCAGCTATGCCTGGGATTCTTCGACTACGGGTTAAGAGACGAAGAGACTCGCGGCGCCCCTATATACTTTGGGAACGCCTGGAATATTTAATAAACTTTCTAGGATATTTTTAGCTCAAAATATAATAATTCTGCTTTCGGAGGTGAAAATGAGTTTTATCACAGAAGACAATTTTTTTTCGAATTGGACTAAAAAAATTCATTAATCACATGCGATATCCTGAGGCTATATTTATCCGATTATACCATACAAAACAATAAGTAATTTACTTTAAGATTCACCTCTCTGATTTCCTTGGTTAGTCGCCGTTCCCTTTTGGAACACAGGGCAGAAGATTCACCTAATGAGTTTTTAATTATTCAATTCAATTATAGGTGGTTTAAATATCTCTTTAATAACAAATTTAAAAGTTGCGTTAATTTTGGGACACCCTTTATATTTGTCTTAGGTAGTAGAAAAATGTGGAGGAGGAGCCTGGTTTCAAATCTCTTCCATTACCCTTTTAAACCATATATTTTATATTGTTATTAGATAATTAGATACGAGTAAATGTTTTTTATTTACATCAATTCGTTGGTATTGCCGAGAGCTCAAAATTGTATGTATTTTGTTCAAGATATCAAGAAATTTTGTAGGGACCTCGGTGTTCGAATTTTTGAATTAACATATCGAGAGTCGATGACTGTATTACCAAAAAAAATTTATATTCAATTTAACTAACATTAAATAGAACAACAACTGTGCCAGTAAATTATTTATTGTACATTTTTACTCTATCATAAACAAACTCTACATTGACCATTATTTCTTCAAAAGCAACAGACCTTTCTCCTTGAGTTTGGAATTTAAAATGGCCTGTCTTGACTCTGCTTTTTCCTTTTGAATCCTGGCAAATCGATCTTTGGCAAAGTCTACTTCTTTACTTAGTGAGACTATCTGGGATGCAATCTGTCTCTGGTACATAAGCCTATTCTTTTGATTAGTCTGAAAGAAAGAGGAAGTAATTTAGATTAAAATTGACTGGGAATTAATCTTGTTCTCACCATAAGAGGAGTCGGTCTGCCGTCCATGAAAGTGTAATCTGGTAGATTTGTCAATGGACCAAATGCCATTGGGTTTTCCTTATCAATCCGGCTTTCTCCCGGCTCTCGTCTGGGCACAAACATTACTTTTTTGTGTTTTGATCGAAAGCCGCCTAAAAAAAACGATTTTAGTTTAATTTCAGTATTATTCCATAAAACCTTTACAGCTTACCTATCATTCGACTTGAACTAAGCTCTTTAACCACTGTATTTAGCGTAATTACATTCATTTTAAGCAAAATTTCAAGGAAAATATGAAACTATAAAATTTTATAGCAAAAACCACATTGACGTTTCGAACTGTCAAAATTAATTGAACTGTCACTTTCGTGTTTCCGTGTTGGAAGAAATTTTAAGATTTTAGATTTTTCTAAATTATGGCGACTAGAACGAAGACTCAGGTGCGAGGACAAACCCAGCAAAAGACTAATATTAGTTCCACATGGACCAAAGCAATCACAGCTAATTCAGAATGGACAGACAAGGTAAAAATTGGATATGTTAAATTTTGCCTTGATTAAATCAGTTTTTCATCAATTAAAACCTAATTAACTTTTCAGGATGAGTTTTTGGATGTTGTTTACTGGTCTAGACAGGTTGTAGGAATCATTCTGGGTGTGATATGGGGCATTTTCCCTCTAAAAGGCTTCATTGGTCTACTATTGTAAGCAATTGAAGTGATTTTTCGTACTGTTATGGAAATGAATTTATTCTAATTCAATTACAGGTTTGCTGCTATTAATTGTGGTATCGTCTACCTGTACTCAATCAATTTCCAAGGCATTGATGAGGAGGAGTACGGAGGTACCTGGGAGCTTATGAAGGAGGGATTTATGACCAGTTTTGCAGGTTTGTGTTGATTTTTTACTTCTATTTCAATATCTCTAAAATTGTATTCACATTAGCTATTTTAAATATAAAATATTCCTATAAATCATTAAATTGGTTCATTATCTACTTAAATATATACTAAGTACACCTTAATTTACTCACTTTCCTCTCCTTTTAGGGTTTCTGGTCACGTGGATCATATTTTATACGGGACTGCATTTTGACACGCTCGTTCCAGTCAAAAGCATTTAATCTCTAGACCAGCAATCCTCTCCAGCCGCAGCTGAACCAACCATTCATGTAAATATAGCTAATTCGTCGACTGATCAACAACCACAACATAAAATAATTACAAAGCGAGACCCTTATTTAAATGATTTAATAAGAAATAAATAAAATTCCCCAACGTTTAAAATTAGTCATTTTTTGTTTTATTTTTAATCGTTCTACTGAATTGAAGTTAAGTGACAGTTAAAAATATCACGTCGATTTAAATGATTAATTATCTATCTTCTTTATATTACAAAGGATTTAAAAGAAGAATATTTAATATATTAATATATATTTATGTAAGGATAGATCGAATTCGAAGAATAATATTAATTAATACTCTTCAACAATAAAAAGAACTTAAGAGGATCATTAAATACAATCTAATAGTAAAATGTCAATATTTATCTAAAATATGCAAAATATTTCAATTTTCTATATGAAATTATTTCATTTTTCAGATCTTTTTTAATATTTGAATAATCTACTTAATAATCTTTTTAACTCGATATTTGATTCTCTACATTTTTATGTTACAATCTAAAGATACCACAATACGATTTAGAGGATAACCCTCTTCAAAATTTGAATTTTTTACATTGTTATTTAGAAAATCTGCAAATTTGCAGAATGATCATCTGCAATTTTAACTTTTTAGATTGCAATTTGGAAAGTGATCCGAGTGACATTTTACATTTAAAATATACTGCTACTTTGATCCGTATTCCTCCTTTGATTCTTGTTATTTTCAATAACAGGACAGACTCCCTTTTAATTAATAATTATATTAAATGTAAATAATGTTTAACAAATTTAATCAAATATTATTTAACCATAATAAAATTTAAAAATAACCAAGGGTATATACAAATCGAAGGCAGATTTTAAAGATAAAGTGCCACTCGGACTACTCTTACAGCAAGATGCATTTAAATTCCAAAGGATCATTCTCAAAATTGCAATGTTGTTTCTTCAGATTGCAATGTAAAAAGATAGATAATTTGAAGAGAAATCGCTTCAAAATGTATTCATTAATCAAGCCGAATAAAACAGTAAAAAGTACTACCAGTAATGTGTACGTAGAAGTATCGGCATTACACCGAACTAGATTAATTTTAGACACATTTTTCATTATAAAAGGTAGAGTCACTATGACATTACGATTTATTTCTGGAAGTAAATACTAAATGGTAAAATGGGTTTTTTTTTATGAAAATCCGTGGACAAACAAATAAAATCAAAGTTAACAGTTCTTTTATTAGTCCGTCTTCCAAAGCCTACATCAGCTGTTTTAATCATATCTATTCCCCCAGAGGATTGCAACAAGATATCGAATCGACAAAAATCGTGTCCAATAGGGCAATTTCTGTTTGGGCCATAAAATTCTTTTCGACAATACGTTTTTATGCTGGTCGCGCTCAGCCTTTGGGGAAAGATTAAATCTCTGGATTTATTCATAAATTCTCTAAATACCATTGTCTTTTCATATTATATAATAAATCATTATTATATAAACAGCAACATCTTCATTGAATTAAATTTTTAATTAAAGAAACCGAGTATTTTCTTAATATTTTCGTTTAATAATTGTGTGCACAAATTTCGGAGGAGCAAGATCAAATTCAATTTGATCTGTGCTGAGAGGAGAGGACATTTGAAAGTATTCTTTACTCTTCCACTCATGTGAGCTGCGCTTTGAATTCCTCTTTGAGAGAGGCGCTTTCGGAGGTGAATTCCATAGAGGTGGGAGCAAAACCGCGCTCATTCTTCACTCTGGTTACCACTAGCCCATTAGGCAGATTTTTATCGTATAAATAACTCATTCCATGCTCAGTCTTGTGTTATTCTCCTTTCAATAATTTCCATCGAGAAAGTATTGAATCAGTCTCGTTACAGTTCTGTGCTATATACCGATATCATTGCACTATACCCTAAAATTTTAAATCTTAGATCTCTTTTAACTTATTACAAACACGTAATCGTTGTCATTATATCGAAAGCAAACTTTTTAAATAAAACACCACCAATTTATTAAAATGGTTTTATTGACCATAGCTGTTACATATTCTAGGTATAATATAATATAGTTTTATATAGTCTTGAAAGTTTGAATTATTAGTTATATAAATCGAACACTGTTTAGGCTATATATTTAATATGATGATTAGATGTTGAATACGAACCTCTTTCGATCCGTTTTATAATTTATAATAATCGTATTTTGTATTGATAACTCACTAATTAGGTGCCTGTGAATGCTTCTAAAGTACATACTTAAACATAATATACATAATCTTGTTCACAAATCTTCATCACAAATCAATTCATCAACCCAATAAAAAAAAGCTTTTATAAAACGAAAAATCAATAAAAACAGAGAGAATTGACTCACTTTGGGGTTTTAAAACAAGACTGAACAAAATTCAATTAATTTCGACAAACAAAATAGTATAAAAAAATAATACAAACCGAAACAAACTTCTCCCTGACTTGGAATGTTCAAGTCTCTCTACAAAATAGGATGTCTCTTATCACAAAACTATTCTAGACTCATCCCCTTTTCCTCTCTACCGGACAAAATGTTATCATCATCTTTTGATTTTAATCGAAAAACTTTTGATTCACACAAATACATTCTTCTTCTTTCCCGATTGGAAGAAATATTCATTTATAATATAGTTACTAAAAATATTCGAGCCTAAATAGGGTTCAATATATAAGGAAGTACATATTATATGGATAGGATGAAAAACTTTGGATTGTCCATGACACAATACATACGATACACACTCAATTTGCATTGTCTTTCTCCCCAGTCTGATCTCCTCTTCTAAATAAGTCATATCGAAGTATAAAAATTGAAAATATTGGCACATGTTGAAATGAATTATAGATCGAGAGCTGATCCATCTACTACTGCCGCTAATCGCCTCTCTATTAAACGTCTACCGAATCGTCCTTATTGTATTGACCTTCCTTGAGAACGCTGTGCCGAAATGAGGATCTTTGTAGGCCTTCAACTAAAGTCTCCTGTAAATTAAACAAATCAAATCAGTATTAGTAAAGATTCTAAAACAGTTTCAACAGTTATTAAATGTTATCACGGATTATCCTTAGTAGAGTAATATTACATATTGATGAACTTATTAGAAAAGTATTATATTGAAAAAATAGTATAAAATAGAATTGATTAGTTTTCATAGAAGATAGTGAGAAAATTTACGATTTGGAATTGATTAAATACGTTAATTCAAAATCATTTAGTTTTAATATAAAAAATATTTTAACCATCGTGTTAATTATTTCTGATTCACACGTTTTTAAACGATGGATTGTAGAAAAAAAATCTTATTAGGAGTAGCTCACCCTTAACATGTATGGAAGAATTTTTTTTTCTTTTGTAGTTTTTTAGTGCTTAATCGTAATCAAATCCAAAATAGCTCTTTTTTGCAAAAAAAAAAACAAATTATAAAAAAAATAGAGGCGATTCACACCTAACATATAAGCGTAAAAAACTAAACCATTACTTGCGCACTAATATGAATTGTTTTAAGAAGCATTTAAGAAGTGTCTATTATTAAAATCATAATAAAAGCCCAACAATTTTTTAATAAATATAAAAAAAAATGTTAGGGGTGGTTCACTCTTGTAAGATAGGTTAAGGGTGTAATTTTATGTATATGTATTTTTAATGGCTTAATCGTAAACCATTAAAAAAATGTCACCTTTATCAATTAAGGGTTTGTAAACCCGATATCTTCCTGATACGCATTCAAACCGTTTCGAAGGAGTAAAATATCAAAAAAATTTTGGACAATGTTCTACAGCCTATTAAAAGCTTAAACAGAAGCTTTTTGAAAATTATTAAATATATTAATTTCAAATGAATAATCCTTAACATGTTGGGTTGTAAGAATTTTGTGTAGTATTTGTTTTCAATGCTTAATTTAATATGGTTTAACTGGAAAAGTGATGAAAGTAGTTCACCCTTAATACGAAGGAGCGTGATTTTTTGGTATATTTATGTAATTTTCCTTAATCATAATCAATGGAAAAAGCAAATTTTCAAAAAAAGATTGTTTAAAAAATTTGGTGTAGCTCACCCTTAATATTTAGGAGTGTGAAAAAACGGAATAACAGAAAACTTTAAAACACAGACAACTACAGAAAAAGGACAAAAACCCACCACCAAAACAAACGGAAACAAACTCAAACCTCAAACAGTGCAGAAATTTTCTTTCCGGCAATAATCTTTCTGAGAGGGGGCTCTCTTTTGACTGGACCGCCCCCTACTCCTCCTCCTCCCTCTAACCCATTGCCCGTTTTCTCACTACTATCACTATTATTGTTCAGATCGCTCGAGGTCGTTGTCGTCGTGGAGCCTTCGATCTTAATTACTGTGGTTTGGTGGTGCTCAAAGGAGGATGAGGTTCTTGAGGTGGTGGTTATGGATTTTGGTGCGTTTGGGGTGAAAAGCGGTTTGGATTTAATGGGATCAACTAAAGAGAGAAAAACCAAAAGAAAAAAAAAACAAACGAAAAAAGGTCAAACCGTGCTTAGAAGAAGGGGACTAACTTTAAAATTCACCTCCTAGGCGATTCAATCCCGCTGCCAGGTCTCTTACAGACTTCCTCTCCAGAGCCCCTCCTGAGGTGATGCCCACAATACTTCCCGGACTGATTCCCACGATAGAACCTCCTGCCGCCTGTCCCGCAATTAAAACCACGTCCACCTCATTGTCGATCCCATCTGGAGTCGTTTTATTCGAATCTGGACTGTAGTCGCTTTTTGGTTCATTACTCCCAGCCATGGACCAAGGTCTGGGCTTTTGATTTATAAGGTTTGACTTTAAAATAATCCCATTTCCCGTTTTGTGATCTTGGTGACTTTTAATCGACTCATTACTCGGGGATTTCAATCTCGGATCCTCGTTATTATGATGTCCTGGGTTTAATCTCTCCTCTGGGTGACTGTCTAGCGTCGTTGGACTAGCATCGGTGTGATTTTTGACTAAAGGAGACCGCCTTCCCACAGTCGGTGAGCATTTTTCCAAATTATCAATCGATCTGGATCGAGGAGTCCACGAAGAAACCCCTTTTAATAAAGGAGAACCCCTTTCTAACTTCACCACCTTTCTCTCCTCTAAAATGGGAGTCGTTTCCCCTGAAGTCATATTAGAAAACTTTCCATTTTCATCTCGACTCATCGTTGGGCTATCCACAAAACTAAGAGAAGAGCATTCCTCTGAAGTGGGACTAACTAAAGGAGTTAGAGTCGTTGGCGTAACAGAACCCGGTCTGAAAAAGTGCTCAATTCCATCGGCAACTCCCGATTGATACGGGGCATCAGCTAGTAAGGGTCTAGTTGGGGCTCTAGTCTTAGCCCTCTTCGGCCTACCTTTGACTAAATGCTGCAATTGGAACGATGCACTCGGCAGCTCCGTAATCGAGTCATTCTCATCCAATTTACTAGTCCTTTGAGAAACAGGTGATTCCAACAAATCAGGAATATGACTCAAGCTTAGATTCTCAATACCTAGACCAACCACCGATTGAGGGCGACACTTTTTCGTCATTGAGCGCCTTTTTAGCGGCAGTTGTGGTGATGCCTAATTTGGAATTAGAATTACAATCGCCATTAGTCATAACCTGATCATTACGATAATTTCAGTAATCAACTGATAAGGCCGATTTCAATTAGTAAGTTCTTATTGTAAAGCTTCAGAAATACACATGTCATATTATTGTGATTTCCAAAACTTCATACAACTTAAAACAAAATGATATTATAAATGGTGAATGTACTTACAAGGTTCAAGTATTCCAGTTTCTGTTAGAATGTGTGCGAGTTTAAGGTGATTTGCGAATGAAATGCGAGATGGAAAAATTCATTTGATTAGACACAGAAAACATATTTACATGAAATTACAAAATGAGAACAATATTTACATAGAAAGTAAGAACCCCACTAGAAATTTACTATTATATAGCTGACCCGGCTAACATCGTACAGCCTCAGAATCAGCAAATAAAATAGCTAAAGGATATGTTGCAGAATTAAATTTCCATTGAAGTAAGTTACTTACTTAGCTATTTATACCAAAATTAAAACTAAATATTTTTAAAAAATTCTAAACGTTTTGTGATCTAAAAATTATTGTGATTTCCCATCTACAAATCAGTTGGGCCCCATATAATAAAAAGTCAAAACCCCATTTCATCTTTTCTTTTTTTCGTCCCTTCTTTTTAAATGAATATTTCATACATATTATAATCAAAATCAATCTTATTATTTGTGCCGTGTAAAAATATAACTTAAATTTCGTCGTTTCTTGTACCGGATGTATCACTATTAACACTTCTGCACAAAACAACAATTATTCAGCATTGCGGAACTGAAGAAAACTGAATTAAAAAGCAATTTGATACAAAAAATTCTTTTAAAAGGAAGTCACTATGTTTTGACTTTTCTAAACTGAACACAAAAATATACGGAAAATTGTATTTTTCATATTTACTTATATTTAAACCATATATTCCAAGATTACCACAAATTATTCAAAACTGGAACTAACAAAATCAGCCAAGCCGTTTACGAGTTTTGGATTATCTATTAATATCAATTCAATTTTATATATAAATATGAAAAATATTTCTAAAGTCACTGTTTAACGTACCTTTGAAATAAATATATTAAGTATCTCATTTATTGGTTTGTTTTAATATTTATTTAATTAAAATAAAATTTGAAAATAAGGAAGTCAATTATTTGGTCAAAAATATAACCATTGAACATAAAAAATCTAGAAAATTCCTAGTTTTATTACAAGATTTTACTTGACTTTAAATTGTACAATAAAACTAATTCATCTATAAAATCTTATGAAAATTGAATTTGTAATTGATAAAATTGGAATTTGAATTAAATTGAAAAACTTACTATTTCCAATTGTAAAAAAATTCTGAAATTTTGTTTTATTAATTTGATAATACTATTGAAATGTAACTTTATTAAAGACATAATTATAATAAACTTTTATTAAACAATGTAACATAGCTAATTTAACTAATCCAAATCCTTAACTAATGAGTGCTTAAACAAATAAAATTCCTCCCCTAAAATAAGCCCAATCCGAAATATACAAAATGGTAAAACGATATATACAACCAAGGAATGAAAACAAGCCCCCCAAATGTGATAAATTGCTATAATGAGTGTCTTGTGATTAGAGCGCTAAGAAACATTAATCAAATTCTTTGTATTACCGTTGGTGAGTCTAGTCCCAGTTTGGGCAAATCCAATCCACGATTTTCCAAGGACATCAATCCCATTGAGTCTTTAAAGTTCTGCAAAGATAGAAGAGTTATTTAAAAAACTAGGTTAATAAATTGAGGCATTATTAAATACTACGCTTTAAAGTAAGAAGCGAAACGAGGCTTTTAAAGGAAATCTCTGCGTTTAATAGTTCTTATCTACCGCGTTTCATACAAAATTTTATGCATTTTAAAATAAATTAACACATAAATCTTTTTAAAATTTGTCGATTTCTTTGATTTCAAATTCAAAATTTAGTGTGATAGAATAATATTGAATTTTCGTTCATGTTTGATTTGAAATGATAAAGAAATATACAGTAGAAGCTGCTTAATATGACCACGGATAATACGGAAAAAATATCCAGACAAAATGCCTAGGAACGGATCGTTGGAAATCAATCAGCTTTTGCTGTAAGTGCAATGTTCCATTTAATTTTAAAACATCTGTTCATAACGTTAAAATTTCTATTTTGACAGTTCAAACAATTGTAATAATTTTTAAATTAATATTCTTCAAGTCACACAAAGAAAAAGCAATAACGCTTTAAAGCACTAGTGCTCTAACACAGAATAAATTTTAGCACATAATATCTGTTTTGCACTTTCGTATCGAAGCAGCGTAAGCTCTTTGTTATCCATTTCAGTTTCGTAATGTTTCACTTTTACGCACTGAGTGAAAATTTTAAATTTTTATTTCACTAGGGCGAAAAAATGTCATAAATCTCCGAATAAATTTTTTTCAAAGTCAAAATTCTGGCGCCATCTTGATAAAAAAAGCCAGGCCTTTAAAACGATTGAAAACCGTTCAAAGACCTTTGCAAAGGCAAATTTTTTAAAAACTAGTTTTATGTGAATTTTACGGAAAGTGCAAAAAAATTATGTCCTGCTCGGGTGTAAAGTTTTTAACTCGGAAACGATAAAAAAAACTCTCTTAACGGCTCGTATTTCACACTCATTTCCTCGTTAAAACACAGTTGACCTTACACCATTTAGTACAAATAACTATTTTCCAACAAAAATGCGTAAAAATAATTATTACCAAAAAGAATGATTCATTTTCTTTCAACTTACTTGACTAGAACGGCTTCTTAAAACATCTGGCGTGTTTGAATCCTCGTAGCTGACCAATGGGGAATCATTGATGCCCAATCCTCTTCTATATCTGGTCAGAGCCTCCACCACTTCATCAGTCGCTCGATCAGCTATTGCACTTGCCAGAGACTGCTCCACCTCACTAATAAAACGACAAATTAAAACCCGAATTAGAAGACAAATTCTGTTTTAAGACTCATTAAAAAATCACTTTTCTTGCTTTGAAAACTCCACCAATTCGTAATCCTCGACAGGTTTGTAGCTGCCCTTATGACAACACCAGCAACAAACGTTCAACATAATTTTAAACCAAAATAAACCCGCTTTTACATAATATTTACAATGCAAGACACAGCCAAATTAATTTATCAATGGAATCACATTCTAACAATAAAATTCTTATCGTGTAAATATCGATAACGCTTAGACCAAAACTGTTTAACTCTGAGTGTGTAGTTGAACACATCACAGGGTGACGATATGCTTGTTTTTTCTAGCGATGATCTGTTTAAATTTAGAAATTACACTACAACAGAAGAAGCTTTAATATTTTTAATTTTGAACAATCCAGTAAAGTTAAAAATCCTTCAAATAATCTTTTTAAAGAAAAGAAAATTTCTCCAATTTCTAAAAAAGACTATAATCAATTAAAAAAACACAAAAAATAACACGAGTTCACTCTACGTGTCAATGAATAATTTTAATGTCATTTTTATGGAAATTCCATCTTTGCAGCTCCTCAAACTTGACCTTGAATCACTCGTATTTACTCAATTTGTGTTCAGAGTTCACACCCAACAGTCTGTGGATTTGTTATTTTTGGTTTATTTTTCATTTTTTAATTTGTTTAAATGAAAAGTCTCTTATTTTTTATGTTTCTTAAAAAAGGAAATAGAAATTATTTTGTGAAGAGATCGTTATTTCTTCATAAATTGTACTCAGTTTTATGCAGGTTAAATTGAATTTTTATTCATAACTAGTTGACACGGCAAATGTCGTTTGTAACTTTCATTATTTTTAGGAAATATATTTTTAGTTAACAGTATAAGTCTGTGGCGATAAAATTATAATTGAAAGGGAAATGAACTATTGTGGTAATAAAAGAATCATGAATTAAAATTTCTTTTAAATATGAATGAAATTTGTTTTCAAAAACTTAAAAAATGGGGAAAGATGGAATTGACAGTGCCACTTGCAACCGACGTTTAATCATAATAAAATCCAAAATAGCTCTTGTCTATTAAAAATTAGGCGTAATTCACTCTTAAGATTAAGAGATTTATTAAAGAAAAATGGTCAGTAAGAAAGACACCCCAAAAATTTCATTAAAATCGGGAAATTAGTTGTTTATCAACCATTTACATGACATTTAAAATAATTTATTGAATATTAAACTGGCTTCTTTCTATATCAATAGCGAGTGAGTAAATTTCTTACTGAATTGTTCACTGTATTAACCGGGGGCTTAATAAATAACGAAACATTTTAAACATTATAATTAGAAAAAACACAAAACTGAAAATAAATCCATGTAGGATGAGTGGAATGATTATAGAAGAAAGTTCCCTGGCGAAGCGAGAAATTTGAGGGTAGATTAAGTTTGGCGATGAAATGAACGTAAAGTTGAGTTTTGTGTAATTTCTAAAATTATCTTGAATAAATACTGAATTAATCTTGAAACTGGTGTTCATAATCCCATGCCATTCTCTTCATACATTGCTTAACCCTGAATTGTTATTAATCAACAATTTTGGTCCATGGAAATTCGAAAAATGCAAATACTTATTTTTTTTAATTCTCTAGCTACATCTGTAGAACTGAATAGACAAACTGAAATACTATTAAATAAATGACTTGAGTATATAGTGTATATAGCAAAGTCTATCTCATCGCTCCTTAACTTATATCAATCCCTTATAAATTCAAATAAATATTCCTTTGAACGCTAACACTACAAAATTCAAATTTTGATTTTTCTAATTTAAGGTAAAACAAGATTTTAAAAATTAAAGGTTTTTATGGTATGTATATGTAAATATGAAAATGAAGATCAAGCAACCAATAGAACGGTTGAAGACTAAAGGTAATGATAAATTCTGATATGGATGGCAAGATGAATTTAAGCTAAAAACATCCCTAAAAGCAAAAGGGATATTGTATTTAAAAACAAACAAATTTCACAGAAATGGTCCATGAATGCTCTTCAAAAGTTCAAACAAAAGCGTTAGCTAGAATCATGATATCTTAAATAAATAAATTTCGAGATTTCAATTATATTTGCGAATCATGTAATAGCAATAACATAAAAACGTTATATTTGAATGTAGCAAATGTTAATATAAGAAAATACTGAAAATGCTATTAAGAAAAAAATAAATGAATTCAAATTAACTTTATAGATTAAATAGAATAATCAACAATATTTAAATATACAGGGCAAGTTAAGGCTATAAAAGCACCCACGATTGCTTGATATCTCAGGATCTACAAATTTACACTCAATATTACTCTTAACAAATAATCGTATGTTAATAATTGCAAAAACAGTTGACGCAGCTTGTTAGGACCACAGTTAATGGGTACAATCGCTTTATTGGGCCAAAATAGCTAGGAACGGATCGGCCGCATATAAATACATT
>JXOV01017509.1:0-29279 GCA_001014945.1 Clogmia albipunctata | reverse complement strand
TTCCTTAGGCCTCGATTCAATGTGCGTTGCCAGTTAGGTACTACCAAATAGTTTTTTTTAAATCAGAGTTATCAAATATCTAATACTCTATTTATGCAGTTTCATGATTGACAATTGAATAGCAAGTCTACAAACCATTTTTTGTTATGATCAGAAATTAATGTCATGAACTAAAGATTCTGGGTAGGGATTATGTATTGGCAGGTTTTGTCACCGAAACAGAAAACATACTACGAAAAAAACTAACCACATTTAGCACCCATTGAGAATCCATTTTACAATGGCAGTCATCACTATCAGAAAGTTCCGATTATTTCTCAATGTCTCTACATGATATTAAACTTTGAAAACCTGTCCACCGAACAATTAAAATTGAAGATTGTAGTTGTTCCAAATGTCTATATTTTTTACACAAATATTAATCATACGTATAGTTTTATTTAATGGGGATGAGAAATGAATTTTAGAAATACAACCAATTTTGCGACGGAGACTTTACTAGTCTCGAGGTTTATATCAATTATAATAAAACACAGTCAAAAACAATAAAATGAAACAATTTATTAATCGTTCAACTATGCTTCATACATAAATACAAAAGTCATCAAACAAACTAAAAGTACCACGGAGAGACAAACCCTAAACGAATTATGTTAAGAACAATCCACTCACGTTTTGAATTGGTTGAAAACTAAATGATAGAATTGATTGCAACGTATTGAGGGGAATTATTAACCGCCCCCACCACCTCCTCCCAATTCGTCCTCGTACTGCTTCCTGAAGCAGTCTCCGACTGGGAAGAAGTCCCAACACCTCTGCTGGTACATGTTCCAGACGTAGGTCTCCTGGCCAGTATATTCCGTGTCCGGCTTGTTGATCAAATGCATAAGGAAGAACATGTAATTGGCCAGGTTGTGCTCTTGGGCCACATGAGTATCGAACCCATGTGGCACTTTGTCAAAGTAGTCTTTGCCTATTCCACAGATGAAGCAGTTCGACTCCATGTCCTCTTTCACGCTCTCCAACTGATCACGAAGCTCACCAAAGGCGTCAATGATCAAACCCTGGATGATGGCCAACAGGATGACAATCACAAAGAAGAAGAACGTAATATCGAAAATAATTCGATAGACTTCGTACTCGTCGCCTACAGGGTCCCCAATTTCGTCACCAATACCGCCTCCAGCTCGCACTCCCTTGTACAAATGGAACACAAAGCAGGTCAACATGTCGTGACACTTTTTGTCCACCTCCTCGTCCTCTTCCTGGATGTAGAACTTGCGGAAGAAGTTGAAGGCAATCACGGTATAAATGTAGACAATAATCGTCAGGAGCATCACAGTCAACACCAACTGCTTTCCGTTGTGGGTTACGGATTGCAAAATGGTCCTCAGTGTCTTAAAACCAACGGCGACATCCAGCAAATGGGCGGCAAAGAAGAAGTTGTTAAAGTTACCCATAACCGAGAAGGTGAAGTACCACAACGAGTACAAAAAGGCATTGTCCGTTATTGTTACGCCAGCCTTCCAAATCTGATACCTCCAATCAATGGTGACAATATAATTTATAATTCCACTACCTTCGTTTTCCTGGGCTGTGAAAGCAGACTTTTCCATACCTAGCAGATTTGAAATGGAGTCAAAATCATAAGTTTCACTATACTTTTGGCGGACTTTCTTTTTGACAAACTTGTCCCAATAATTGACAGGAAAAGATTTGGCGGATATAACCAGTTTATCCCAATGGCTCTTTATGTCATCGTCTTCTGGCTGTTCGGCTATAAAAAGTCCATCAAACTCAAGTCGTCGAGCGATCTCCTTTTCTCTTTTGAAGATGGCAAGAGGAACTTTAAGATGATAGTAAGCTATGAGCATCGCCAAAGAAACAGCACTGTGAAGAGCAGCAGCAATCCTCAAAACATGTTCCATATAATAGAAATCCTCATCAACGTGGACAGACTCTAAGGGATCTTCTTCTTCATCTCCTTCGCCGTCTCCGCTTCCCATTCCACTGCCACCTCCAGAACCCATTCCCGATCCAAAGCCAGACCCAGAGCCAATGAAATCTTCTGCTCCAGAGCCTTCTCCATCATCCTCTCCAAAGGTTGTGACTTTGTAGAACAACAGCATAAAGTTGATACAGAACGCCAAGACTAAAGCGACATACTTCAAGTTGTAGAAGTTTCTAGCTAGGAAGCTAACAATCCTGTGGGTATATTGCGAAAAGTCGATTTGGCTAACTGCTGGAGGTTCCTGAGGTGCAGCACTGGCTTTCTTAGTTTCAGACTCAATAGAGGCCATTGCTGCTTCTTGAAGTTTTTGGGCTTCTGATCGTTCTTGAGCAGCTCTCTTTGCCGCTTCGCCACCCAAAAGATCAACCAACGTCATTGGTTGCTCTCCACCTTCTTGACCTTCCTGACCTTCAACAACTTCCTCAGGATTAATTTCACCTTCTTCCATTGACGATGAAGTACTGGCTTGTGGAGATTCGTGTGGTGCCATCTTGTACTGACCGCTATCGTCCTTGCTAATATCTAAACCGAAAGCTTGAACAGGTCCTGGTGGTTCTTCTTGAGGTAGGGCTGGAAGCGCTCGCATTTGGCCAGTATCATCTGTTGGTAATGCTACCTCAGGTTCATCCGTGCCAGATCCTCTCATCAGAGACATTAGAACATTTAAGATATATTTAAGGATTAGAGACACACCAAAACCAGAATAGTAGAAGGCATAAAAGATACATTTAAAGAAACCGATAAATAGTTCTGCAAAGGACATAGTTTGCATCACAGCGATCTGCTGTTTGATGTAGGAGGGACTGAACATCTTAAGCATAAACCAGAAAGCGTCTTTAGAAGCTTGTACCGTGCGTCGAACGGGATCTTGGGCAGCTCTGAAATGAATAAAGTTAATTAATTAATACTTTCACATTGTTCAATTAGATCCTTACTTTTCCTCCTCTTCTTCACTGATGTAAGTATTATAAGAAGACTCTCTCTTGACATTACCACCGCTCTCTTCTGTAGCCATTAGGCCACTGGCATGAGTCATCTCAAAGATGGCATCCTCGCAGAAGTTTACGAAGGCCTCCAGTTTTTCCTTATCACCACCTTCTGTTACAATAGAATAAAAGAAGGCTCGCTTAGACTCTTTAATTTGAGGCTTCTCCCACTGCTCAATGTTGGACTCTTTGATCTCGAAGTAGACTCGTTCAATTCGTTTAGAACTACCCATAATTTCAATTCTGCCGAGGAAGGCTTCGAAGTAGTTAAGAACAGACCCAGCAGTTTCAAGGAATCTCGCCAATCGAGGCTCATTCGGCATATGTTCTGACAGATTGGTCAATAACACAGCCAAGTTAAAACCGATTTCTTTAGATGGTTCATGGAATCTGTCTACAAATCCAATGTAATCTACTTTGCCATCGTGGTTGGTTTCACAACACGCTAATAGGAAATCGATCTCTTCCCTAGAAAGACAATATGAGGTTAAGTTTTAATATTAGCATTTGGTTAAGCAGACTTACGGAGTGTAACTTTTTTGTTGCTCCATCTTATCCCTAAAGTCCTTAGGATTAATCCAACCATCTCCATTAGGATCAATTTCGGTGAATCCAGCAGAAGACGTAAGATCTTTTAGTTTTAAGAACATATCGAAATATTTGAGAATCAACTCTACATTGGAAGCGGATTCTACTAGAGTGTCCACCATCTGTTTTCCGATCGTTCCGTTGACAACGTTTCCTTCCAGCATAGACAGCATCATTGTGATCATGTCCTTTTGAAGATTCAACAGTTCCTTCAACAAGTCTACCTGACTGGAATGCTTGGACAACTTGTCCTGCATGTGGGAGAATAAGAACAGGAAACCACCCACGGCATCCCAGAGACGAGAATGCGCTAACGCTTGCTGATTCAAAGTACATGGGCCTTGGATTACCTCAGTCAAGGTATTGAACACTTGACTCGCCACTCCGATAGCTTTGAAGAAGTTAGCTTTTCCAGCTGGATCGATAATTTCCTTGCTAGAGTAATGCCAGTAAAAGTCCATGATGGACTCCTGCAGTCTCAGTAAGTAATCGACAGTACAAATGACCACGTTGACAGTGGTTGTATTTCCTGCTTGAGTTCGCAAATAATTTTGCCACTCCAAGTTGTGGCCTTCACAGGTCAGCTGGATGAAACGGAATAGGGCGCAAGTGAATTCGGCGTCATGCATGTTTTTCTCTCCGGCAGCTCCATCGCTACCAACACCCAATCCTTCGGCCTTTGTATTGCGTTCAAAAGCATCCAAATCTAAGACGCTGCAAGAGTTCATCAGACCAGCAATGGATGTAAAGAATCCCACGTCTTTTTTCTCTTTCAAATGGTTTAACATTCCCTACAACGAAAGTGACTTTTAGTAAAAATATAGTACAGAAAAATNGGCCTTTGTATTGCGTTCAAAAGCATCCAAATCTAAGACGCTGCAAGAGTTCATCAGACCAGCAATGGATGTAAAGAATCCCACGTCTTTTTTCTCTTTCAAATGGTTTAACATTCCCTACAACGAAAGTGACTTTTAGTAAAAATATAGTACAGAAAAATTTAATATTTATTTGTGCTACAAGTGTGTAAAATCTGGTTTTTAATTCGAAAACAATATTTTAAAAAATCGTATTAGTGCTCGTATTTCACACGTTTTCTCGTTAAGAAAGTTTACACTCTTGTTGCACAAATAACCATCCTTTATTTTTTAAAACTGAAGTTTTGAAATATTGAATTGGTATTAACAGTTAACAAGGATTTATCTTACCATTTGAATGTCGATATTGCCACCTCTTAAAATGGCAATGCCTAATTGCAGAGTCTGCATAACCATATCCGAAGGAACTCCTTTAGATGCTGAGATATGAAGCAAGACCATTTCAGCTACACCACGATTAGATAGTCGTGCTTGATGGAAGAGCAATTTCTGCTTTTCCATTTCTTGTTCCTACACCACAAATGAAAGCCAATATTATTACAGTTCTCAGTAAAAGCCTAAACCAAATGCCATAAACCAACATTTGCCAGTTAGTATGCGAGCAGTTTCAATTAGTAAACCATTAGATCTTACCATTAGCTTGTCCATAGTATTGTTTTTCTAAAGATCGCATGAAAAGAGAAAGGACATTTTCTAGTTCCCGAATAGTCAAAGGACCTCTCAAGTACAAAAGTTCGGTAACATGAAATTTGGATTGCCTAAATTCTGTTTGGGGGGAAATGTAATTTACTTGGATTTTGAGAGAGAAATTGGTGTGAACAGGTTGAACACACACAAAACTCCATAAAAAGAAATACTAAAGAGCTGCCAAAGCTGTTTTGATCACTTACATGAATACTTGCCCCACTAGATTCTCCCTCTTCACCACCTTCTTCATCTCCACCCTCCTCCTCTTCCTCGCCACAAGAACGGGCTGCTATTTGAGCGTAGGACATGTACAATAAGTCCTCCTGTAGAGCTCCACTTCTCTCTGTCATTGCTCCGCGACAGAATGTTGTCACAAGTTGAGTCAGTGGATCTGGTTTAGCTTCCTCTTCTTCGTCCTCTTTTTTCTTCTTTTCAGCGTCTTCAAAAGATTGCTACAGAAAGGATTTTTATGAATAATTGTTAAAAGGATTGCATTAATGTAAATAAAATTATTATCTGGAAAACCTTACCGTCAAATCTTCGATCATGATCTCTTGGCCAACATTTTCGTCCTGTAGCCATAATTCGTAATAAGTTCTGGCGAAAATATTACAAGCTCGATGTCTGAAATGGAAATAGGTATTAACTATTGGTTTTCAAAGGCTATAACTTCAGGGTTTTCAAAGTTAGTACCTGCTATATCTATAGAGTGGTTTTGCTCTAAGACATGCGATTGCTGCTCTCCTTCTTGTTAGTGAAACGATTCTTTTCCAATTGTTAGTTTTTGGTTTTGGACGATTAGCCTTGAACACAAAAATGTGGTTAGTATGCAAATATGAACACCAGTTAATTGAGTTAGTGCTGTGCAAAGGTTTTATGGCAAAGCTAAAAAATCAAATATGGGAATTTGTAAATAAAAAATTAACCTGGGTAATGAGTGCAGAGATGTTTGTCGGAAACAGGCAATAACTGCCCGTTTTCGCTGAATAGAAACAACGCTTTGGTAAACGTTTTTACTTTGTTGTTGTGGGTGATCGATCTGAAGAATCCAATACGGTATAAATAATGAGAGATAGTCTAATTACTTGATTTAAAATATCTTACCATATGTAAGCCAAAGAGAACCTTAGCCATTGCTACAATCCTTTCAACCGTTTCCTCAATTTTATCTCCCTTCTTTTCATCTTTGGGTTTTTCCACAATCTCCTCTGGAGGTGGATCTTTTTTGCCCAGTTTGGAGTAGAGGTAGTGCTGCCAGCTCATTTCATCAGCTGGGTCTAACTTATCTGGCAAAGTTAGTTGTGTCTTAGCAAAATCAATGACATCATATTCTGGAAGCTTTTTCAAGTATCTGTCTTTACAATGTTGTACAAGTTCTTGCTCCCTTCCAGCGAATAAGTTGAGACCAACCGGTAAGAGTCTCTTCAAACAAGCTACCATTAAACTCGCTTGAACTTCCTTGTCTTTATCTCGTTTCTTGTCCCTATTCTTCTTCTTTTTCTTAATTTTACCACCAGTGTTCTGTTGTCCTTCTGAGATCGCTTGGGTGCGCCTAGTTGCCGTTGGCATGATCAAAGCCATGTTATCGATTTCATTGGCCGAGATGAAGTTCTGTTCTTCTTTCAGGAAATATTGACTCTTGGACCAAATGTTAAAGATCTCAGCTACATAATTGTAGAGCTCTTCGGCTTCACTAATGTTATTCTTCAACCAGTGATTCTTTTGGAGATCAACATATTTAATCAAAAGTGGATAGAATGAATAGATATCTCTAACTAGAAGCTGCCAATCTTCTTGTATCTGAGCCTCAATTTGAGAGGTATCATCAGCTGCACTTTTAATGAAGCCTCTTAAACTTTCTTCTTTGTGGAACATGTTATCCGTCCTCTTTTTAACTCGCTCTGCTAGAGGCAAGAATGGATCTTTGAGCAGTTCCTCTGAACTGTTGATAATAATCTGTTGGGTGTAAGCTGCAATCCTAGTCATCCAAGGAGCATTGTCATTGCCAATATTCTTTTTGATCATCTTAAGAACGTTTTTCAAAAGTTGATTCATATGATCTGCTGTTACCATAGTGACGTGATTTCCAGATGAAGGATTCACATTGTCTGGTCCCTGAGACCACCAGAAGGGTAAGTAGGAACACAGCATAGGTAGAATGACATCAATAACGTGTTGAACTTCGGCATATGTTTTGTCAGATTCAACAAACTGATCGACCTCTTGTAGAATTGTTTCCAATGTTGGCATTGACACCTCCATTTTGGCCATAATGTCCTGGGCTTCTAAAGAGTGATCAGCAATTCGATTGAGCAATGAAAACTGGTTGTGTTTGTTGAGATGTGGTTCGAGGAAAGCCACTGGGAACGTTGAACTAAACGCACCCAAGCAGGATCCTAGACTAGGCTTATGACGTTCAATTTCGGTTTTGAGATATTTACGATCTTTTGTAAGAGTGGTATCGGTTCCCAAGGTGAAAAGTGAGGATAGAATCTTATAGGATGCTACTTGAATTTCATCAACTAAAAAAGATTTGAAATTGTTTAATTCAAAATTTATAATAATGGGGATCGTAAAAATATCTTACGGAGTAAATCTGCTCCATAATCGCAAGCTGCTAAGTGATCAAACATAGCCGTTAAAACTGGAAGAATTACACCATTGACATATGATAAAGATGTAGAAGTTTTCAAATGGGTTCCTCGGAGATGACTGTATCTTCCCTAAAGTGAGAGGATTAGATATTATATAGGTACATTTGAACAACTCTAATTTGAACTTACGTCCTGCAAATTCATAATTGTTTGAGCAAGATCATCGGCAGTGTTGTTGAAGAAGGTCAACATGGAAGTCCGAATAAATTCGGGGCAATTTTTCACTAAAGATTTGGCATCTATGCCCTTTACTAACACTTGAAGACATCTAACTGTAATACGAACATCGGGGCCAAAAGCTTGCATCCTTAATCTGAGTAAGTTGGCCAATTTACAGAAGAGGGATGCTACCATTTCCTTTTCTTTCAATGACGCTGCCCCGACGTTGTTAGTCGCTGTAGCTACAGCGATGAAATAATTTCGGTGGGTGGAAAAGTATTTTTCCATTAAGGGAAGAACAACTTTGGAGAAGAATTTGATATCTCTGGAACTAGTCTTGAAAGATGTTCGTCGACTGAATGTAGATGATGGTTTCAAAAGCTTCATGTTGATTGTAGCTCGATCTAAATATTGAATCAGTTTCTCTAACAACGAATAGGCAAATCGTAACTCAATGGCAGGTCCTCCAGTTGCTTGTTCTCCATCAACTGGGCCTCCGCGGTTAGGTCTGAAAAATATGTAGATTTAAATGAATAAATCTAAACCTTAAATATAGAAACCTACTTGTGCAACTTGAATCCTTGATATTGGAGATACTTCAAAAACTCCTGAGATCTTTCACGATCTTTTCGTTTTTCCTTATCTGTGAGAAGGTCATATGGTACTAGCTGAGGATGAATACCCCCACCACAAGTTTTCAGTTCTTCCTTCTTCTTCTTAGCCCAGATGTCGTGTGAGTTTTCGGCAATTCTCTCCGCCATATTTTGCATTTCTCGACTCAAAGTTAAATTAGTCATATCCACAGGGTGTGGATTATAATTGAAGGCTGAATTGGCGTCACCCTGAAAGTCCTATGGTTACCATTTTGGATAACATAATGGGAATGGGGTTTAGTAAGATTTCGAATAATTTTAAATTTTCAGGTACAGAAAAGAGGAAAATGTATGAAAATGGTTTGTTATACGTACAAATGCAGACTTTGAAGTTCGCCTGGTCGATCCTCGGTGTGTTAACGGAGTGTCTCCTTCACCATGCTCAATGGTCCATCCTAAGGCCAGTAATGCTTTAAGAGCTTCTCTTACAGGATCTTTATAACGTTCCTTCTCGTAATCATTGAGCATGTTATAAGGCTTAAGACGAGGATGAGATTTCTGGCTATCGGACCACTGATCTCCGTGGGCCCATCCTCCCTCAAATTTCCTACTAGCCCAAGCATCGTGATAATGTTCACTGAATTTCTGAATAATAGAATTCAAGTCGTTATCCAAATTAACTGCAGCGGTGTTGATAGGCTGAGGATTATATTGTGGTTGATCTGGAGCACTGATACTTGGCTTTCCATAAAAGTCTTCGTCTGTGTTCTTCGACAAACTGTAGTCTGGAGGTAGAGCGCATCCAATAGCAATCAAGCAAGGCAAGGCTTTGCCAAAAAGTTCAGGATCGTAATCCATATTACTCAAGGATTCAAAAATATTGGAGAAGAGGAGCATAGTCAGTCTTTTTTCTTCATCAGAAGATCCTCCTGCACCACTACCACTAGTACCGTAGTATTTAGCACAACGATCGTAATGCAAGGTCAAAAGCCTTAGAGCAACGGTTGTATATTCTGACAATTTTGAAACATCAACTGTCAGCTTCCTTAACAATTTCAACAACATCGCAGGATGCATTTGGGACGTCAAAGCCACCAAGAAATCAGATACAGCTTCTCGTTGACCCTTGGTAAGCATACGATTCTTTGACAATCTATAAACCGTGTGAAGAGTAGCATCTAATAAACTGGCATAGTTCTCAGCTTCAGTGTAGAATTTAGAGTGTTGAATGAGTAGAGGAAGAATAGAGTTTCCAATATAACGGTTCATGGATAAAGCCATGTCGCTTTCAGATCCATCGCTCTAAAATGATATCTATAATATACCCAACAGTTATCCAAATAATTTTGATTATATTTACCCTATCTAACATTGTAGCAGCTCGAAGATCCGGAAGAAAAGCTTCTTCTAAAAGTTTATAAAACAATTCTTTTGTTTCTATTCCATAGACTCTTTCCAAGAACATTACGACGCTTTGTTTGTGACCAGGTATCAAACCAGATGGCATATCTATATTCACAAATTAATAAAGGTTTTTAATGCTGTCTAGAAATATATTTTTAAAAAAATAATCTTACCAGATTTGGGTTTCTGTTCTCCTTCAGCAGGGTTTAAAAGAGTAAACTTAAGGCTTAAAACACCTTGTAAGTCTTCTAATGGAACTAATGATCTTAGAATTGCTCTAGCTCGTAGAGATTCATTCTTGCCTTGAGCGATAACTGAGGAATCTGGGGCACATCTTCCTAACAGATCAACAAGTGTGCAATAGAAATTCAGAATAGCAGCTCCAGTATCAATATAGTCCTCATCTTCATCGCTCTCGGGTAATGGATGATTGAACGCCATTCCGACCATTGCACCTTCAGCTTCATCTTGCATCTTTCTACGATCAGCAATTCGCTCGGACATCTTATTGGCGTCGATAATGGCTCTCAGCAAACCTTCTCCTTCACCTCTAAGAGCCGGTCCTAAGCACTCTGGTCGACGGATCAAAAGTCGGATTACCAAGTTTGCATTTTCTTCAACACTTTCACCATTGACCCATACGCAGAATCTCAAGAAATCAAGATATCTTTCTCCTTCTACAGGATCCCAACCCAAATCTGGATAACCCTTCTCAACCAATTCAGAATTGCTTTGAAGACCGCAACGGGACAGATATATGGCAATCTTTTCCAAATAGTGTTCTCGAAGAGCTAAGGCTAGTTCTGTGTTTTCCATCAAACTCGAATAAGCTACATCTAGAGGAGTTGATCCTCTTAGACTAGGTCGAGACAATAAAATATTTGAGTTTTCTAATAGGAAATCAAAGTGGTCAAACATAGCCTTTTGGTTTTGTCTACCAGTTCTACAGAAGTAACACAAGAACCTACAGCAGGCTACAACCATCTCATGGGAAGTATCCTTTTCTTTGACAGGTGCTTCCCCACCTTCTGTAGTAACGGTTGCATCACTTTGAGCTTGAGCTCTTCTACCCAATGTATTCATCATTATAGCCATTACGTTTTCGTGGACACGTAAAATTCGAATAAGATCTGGATGTTGGAAGAAAGTATGATTGTTAACTAGCTTCCATAATCTCTTTCTCATAAGTTCCTCTTCCTCTTGACTCATTTGGACAGGAAGCAAGGCCCGAATTTGACTAAGCCCGACCCACATTTCAGCAACATCGTTTTTAGTTTTACAGTTTATAACATAGGTTTTTTCCAGGGCTCGAATCAACTCTCCAACTGTATCGTATTGCCGGACTAATAAACTAAACATTTCTCGGACCAATTTCGGAGTCTCAATTTGAGTTTCTTCAGCCCAAGTAACAATTGTTTTGATCAAAACCTTTCTGAAGATTTCCTCTGGAGTCTTTTTCTCCGGTTCCTCGGGCTCTTTCGGATCCTCTTCCAATTCTTTCACAGCATTAATGAAATTGTAAATTTTCTTAAGCGGTCCAGATTTTGTAGGCTCAGCTGCGGCGGGATCCTCTTCCACCTGTTCTTGAAGAGCGTTCAGAGACACTTTGTTCATGAGTTGCCCATGGAAGTCATTCATTCGTTCTCTTAATTCGTTTCCACACTGGCAGTTTTCCGTATCGTCTTCCTCGAGATTCTTAAAGCAGAGAATGGCGTTCATTTGCTCCCGAGGTGGACAACGGAATTCCTTTGTCTTCTTTGCCGCAACGGCACTTGGTAAATCAGATTGTTTGATTTCGATATATCTAAAAATATCGATATTAATAATGGTTTTAAATATAATCAAAGAAAATTTATACCTTCTCAATTGATCAGATTGCAAATCTCCAACAAAATCGTGTGAGAATGAAATTATGCTTTCAACACGATGTCGTAATTGGATATCATTTAAGTGATGTAAGAGATAGCACATTTGCAGTTTGGCTCCTTCAGCCATCTTCATTGTGAGAAGACCCTTACGATGTTCGTCTTTGCCTTCGCGATCAAATGATGCGTCCCAGACTTCTGGTTCAATCATTACAAGTAGTTTTTCAATATCTTCGTCTTGTAAGATTCCGACCAACAGGAGACGATCTGTCAGTTTAATTAGGGGCCTATAGAAATATTATTCATCTTATTTAGTATTGAATCTGATTAAAATTAAAAGTTCTACCAGTATTTAACTCTTTAAATTTAAGGAAATGTTTCTTTTTTTTCTTAAACATAAAATGATTTTTATTTTAAATAAATTTATAGGAAATTTATATTTTTTATTATCATAATTAAATGTATACTTACAAGAATAAGTTTTCGTTGGAACCACCAATAGGATCTCTATTGTGGACCTGGTTGACTTTAACTGCTTCTGCCAAAGCCTCCATTACAAACGCTCGAACAACTTCGAGCGGGAACTTGGGCGAGTAGAGAGCGTCGATTGTCGGTATTGGTTCACTGGAAGTAGCCGGGGCTAACACAGGTGGTACATTGGGGGATGTAGGTGGACTATTTGGACAAGGTGCAACACAACAACAAGGAAGATAGAGTGTAGGAAGACATATCACAGATTACATGTATAGAGGAATAGAGTAGAAATTAAATTATATTTCAAACTACTGTTGTTACAAAGAGAAAGATGTTTAGAAGGAATACGACATCATTTACAGGGTAATTGTACTTACGCAATTTCCGTCATTTTCATATGAGGTCGCACAGACTCCATATTTACAGATCGAAGAGAGTGGCACATTTCATTGGCTGAGTATAAATCTTTCAACTCCTGGCCTAGAGGAATAATAAACTCGTTTTTACACACTTCCATTGTGGTGGCGTGTGACTCCAAATGAAGTGCTATTAACAGGTCGTAGAATCCTTGCCTTAGAGGACCACTCATATATTCTGATTTGATAGCGTAGAGGAGTTGTTTCTGATCCACATGTAAGCACAAAGCATGTGCAGCCCTTAGAATAATAAACCAGTTAATGATTTTCCATTTATAAGATACATGAGAGCTTACCTATAATTCGATTGATAACACAGAGCTGCATACAATGTCAAAGTATGAGAATGGAAGGATAGTAATTTGTCCATTTCAATCAACTCCAAAATATCAATACATCGGTCTTCTTCAGGAACGTGTAGTGCCAACATTGATACCGGATCTTCACACAGCATAGACCACCCGCGAATGTCTGATAGTTTCAAAGCATGAACATGAAGAGCATTGTTAGGAACTCTGGCCCATTGATGAGGTTTCAGACATTGGACCTTTAGCCTTGGCGGAAATTGTGGACTGACATGTTTATCACTTGTAGGAAGAACAGCAGCTGATAGGGGAAGAGTAGTTGGAGTTCTACCAAGTTCAATTTGAAGAACTTCTTTACTTGTAGCTTCCACAAAAATAGCAGGAAATAGTTTAGTATGTGGTTCCATTTTCCACTTATGGCTAGTCTCTTTCCCCTCGCAAGTAAAGCTTATAGTTCCAGTAGCTGTATCAATGAAACATCCCACAAACATTCCCTGTGATGCCCCCTTACCGGAAGCATCCTGTGTGACTTCATTAAATAACTCATCAGCTCGTACCATGTAGCAACTTTGACGATGCACGTGATCAATGATGTTGCCATATCCATCATCCAAGACCACAGATCCTTGGCGAATTTTGTCAACGTGAAATTCATTGCTATGCCGATGATACTGCGTTGTAACCCAACCAATATAAACGTGGGTAGGATCTTGACCAGGGTAGATTCGAACTCCATAGAAGTATTCATTGATCAAATTCAAGCACTCCGAGTCATACACTTCATTTCCGATCTGTTCAATATTTCCACTGGACAAAGCGGCTCCGAGGTTGTTTGGTTTTTGTCGATCTGGCACGGATGGGACTTGAAGTCTAACATCAGCATTCGAAACCCGGACAGTCGCACTTCTGCCCATCGGTTGACTGTGAAGTAAATTTCTAGTACCCATTCGTCGATCGGCAGGCTCGGGAGTTTTAGCCTTCACTTTATCCTTGCTCTGTTCACGCTTCCTGAAGAAGTTGAATGGACTTCGACCACGCTTCTTAGATTTGTCCTCCTTGGGTCGTATCTCTCCAGTGTAGTTCATTTGAAGTTCACTGGTCGATCTTTGCATTTTCGAATTGATTTCCAGTAACGGTGGATCGTAAGCTGCAGTGGGACGGGAGAGAGATCCCTTTCGAGGCGGTCTAGCCGGACTAGAAGGAGGTCTCATCATCTCGTCCGCCTCTGCAGCATCCTCGGAGTAGTTTCGATGCAATCCTTTGATGTCGTTCATTGTAAACCCACTACGCATTATGTGATCAATGTGAGCAGGAGTAGTTTGCTCCACTTCAATCATGAGTCTGTGTTGACGAATTTTAATCTCATCCCACCTGCGCATCTTTTCTTGTTCAGAAATAAACTCTCCAGCACAAATGACAGGCAACGATAGTCTCAAGAATTCCCAATTGGCTTTCTCCATAGTTTCAAAGGTGTTATGAGAAATCTTCATACAAGGTGGTGTGTCGGCACCACCAGGGATTCTAGTTACATCAATTCTACAGTCCGGGAAATCTTCAGTATTTTCAAAAATTGGTTGGTCTTTAGTGTACCAATGTGTGACTGGGCGTCTCATATTCCTGTAATGAAATACATCAGTTTGACTTGTTTCAATATATTTTCTTGTAAGAACTTACACGCAGAAAGGTTCGTAGCCTTCTTGTAATCCACAGGACGTAAAGTATTTTAGAGAGTCTACATTTTGTCCATATGTCACCTTCGCTTTTTGGCCTACTCCTAAAGTACAGGCGGGTACAAAACCAACACCATCACTTGTAACATCAGCAAATGTGGTTTCTCCACCCAGGGCATCCATCAGAAGTTCTCCGTTGAGTGAAAAGCCTACATTAAGGAATTTTAGATTATTAACTTGTTATTATGAATAAATGTAAAATTAGTCAATAAAACTACATGCAGACATCCATAATGAAAGTTAAGATCCTTAAAAGAAGTTTCAAACCTCATTAATTCATGCTCACTCGCGAAACAAACTGACAATTAACGAAATATAACAAATAACTCTGTTAAGCAGTTAAAGCTGTGGTTTTCGATATCAGTCGTTTTGGCATCATTCCACTTGTTTTTTGTATTGAAACTGCTAGCGGTTTTTTGCTAAATCTATCTAAGCGTTGCTAATTTGTAAGATAATTGCGTGTTTTAGTTTGGCAGCATAATTAATATTAAGTGATTTTCAAAGGCGGAGCTTACTAATGGTATGATCCACCAAGTCAAGAAAGACTCCGACCACATCTCCTGGGCCCCATTGTTTGCCAAAAGACTCTGCCGAGCTACCGTATACCTTCTCTTCCTAGAATATACACATCACATATTTGACTAAAGGGGCTTCAATTGTTCACACCATCCAAGTGCTAAGACTAAAACTTGATTAGATACAACTTGGACATAGTAAGGAGGATTGTAAGATTCTAACGCTTTATGTTGCGCTCTTACTAATCGTTTTTTCGCTGGCATCTATAAAACATCCCACCACGTCACCCACACAATATCGAAACCCAAAACTGTCTGAAGAACCGCCATGATACTTGGTCACCTGAACTGAAAATATAATATACGAGACTTTGTAATATTCCAAAACTACTTACGTTGTATCCATCAAACGCCCATGTACTGTCATCGTTTCCCAGCATAGTTCCTGGATGACAATCAGCTCTAGCCCAGCCGACTCGCATTGGGCCAGCTGTTAGAACTTCGAACTCAAAGTACCACTTTCCTGAGGTTACAGCATAGTGCTTTTCCACTCGATAAGTTCTGAATGCAGCATATTTTTGCCTTAAAGCTTCAGCTAACAGGGCTTCAGTGGCTTCTCCTGAAGGAGGATCCAGATTGTAACCATAAACGAGAAGAGTTCGCACAGTTTCAGAAGCTGTATCTCTATTAGCTTTCTTAATCGCATCGTCAACTTTGGAGTAAGGCACCAAATGAGGACTTCTATGGTTTTCAGAATCTTCACTCAAGCCATAAGTCCAGCCTTGCTGAATTCTTTCCTTCGCCCAAAGATTGTGCGTATTTTCAGCTAGTTGATCTACTAGTTCTTCTAATTTTGGGGTTAAAGAAACGGCACTCAGATCGAGAGGAGCTGGCTTATAACCATTGCCTTGGAGAAATGGTTCGTTAGGAAGACGAATTGGTCGAATTCTCGCTGGAGGCTTATCCAAGGTAATGTAGTATCCCAGGGATATAATTGTTCTAAAACAAAAATGAAATATTGAAATAAAGCTAAACTAGGAACTTTTAATGGTTCTTACTTCAAAGTTTGAACAGCTAATTGACAATCGTAACGCTTTTCTGCTGGAGGTAGTTGCTCAAATTGGGTAAGGCAAGGGTGTATCTTATGAAGATCGTCTCTTCGTTCACCCCAGCACCATCCGGCTTCAATCTTGTTCAGGGCCCACATTTCATGAATGTTTTCAGCCAGCTTATCTTTTATAGTGTCAACATAATGAGGCAGTGCAACTGTAGTAGTGTCAACAGGATTTGGAACAAACGGAGTATCGTCTTCAACTAACCAGGGTCCAGCTAAGACGTTTTTGTTGAGGTTTCCAAAATAGAAACAAGGATCCAAACTCAAAATTTGATGGGGCATAAGGCACTGAATAAGAGGTGAGAAGCCCATTGGAGGGGCGAATTTGAGGCGTCCATGATCGCCGCCAAATAGGAAGCGACAGCTGCAAAATTAAAATCAAAGTAATAAACACAGTTTTCAGTAAGTTTTCAATTCTACCTGAGTTTGGAAGAGCAACTTAAACAAGGAAAGAACATTCCATCAAGATTAAAATCCCTAAAACATCCAGGTACACGTACACCGTTGAAGGTAAATGTAATGATAGGAACAGTTAAATCTAGGGCGCAGCCAATAACGTCACCCTTTCTAATAAAAGGTTCGGCAGGCAGCATTTCGAGAGTGGCAGTTTTTCTACCTCCAGTCCACAACATAGCTCCATCAAAACCAAATGAATAGAGATCGTCTCCAACTCCATTACCACCCCACTTCTCTCCCCCACCAGGATAGGGCACATAACCTGAGGAATTGGCCCATCCAATTCGCAAGTGTGGCATCATATGAGTTACTTGTTCAATATGGTCCATTGTGACCTCGAAATACCACTTCTGGTACATGGCTGAACCATCTACACGACCCACGAAAATATTAGGCCGAATACTAGCTACATGATCTACAAGTTGGGTCTGCAGTAGAAGATTCTTTCCAGGCAACAAAAAGTCGCAAATATTATTCTGTGACGATCTCACGGCAACACCATTACCCACACATAGAGAGCAAAGGACGTCCAGAACTTTTGGATCTCGACCGTGTTTTTCAAGAAGAGAAATGATCACTTTAATATGTTCATCGCGCATCATATTTAACGCCTCTGGTGAATCAATAAGAACACAGTGAAGTACATCCAGCATTCCGGAACCCTCACTCGAAGCTTGAGAACCAAGTCTAGAAAAGAGCCAATTCAACCGATTGGAATTGGCAAACTGGGCACAATTTGTATGGTTTCCTTTAATAATTGCCGCCAAAAGTTGATACAGATATCCAGAAATAAGATCCCATCTCTGCCCACTCTCATCATTTGCCAGAAAGCTAGCCAGAAAACCTTGAGAGGTTATAACGTTGATTTTGTCAATTGCCTCTAAAATCAAATTCAGTACTCCCTCCTCTTGGAAGAGATCTTGGCGATTTCTCAAAGCACGGAATCGATTTTGGCGCTCCTCGTGCTCCATGTCTTCATCCGGCTGGGCAAAATAGTTTATCAAATCTTCCAAGCACATGACCATTTCACCCAAGTTTACAGCCTGGAAGAACATTGAATGACGTCGATTTTCTTGCAATCTTTCTAAGCCACTAAAATATAAATTAAAATTAATATGTGAAAGAGTAAATCGTACTAAACCTTACTTTATAAATTTAGTAAATAGACAACTACACTTTCTGATAACTCGAGCTGTTTTCGACTCCTCTTCCTGAGATCTAGAGAAATCTAGACCATCGTCCATCTTTCCTTCCTCATGCAGAATGGCTTGTTTCTCTTCAACCTTTCCCACTCCCTTCTTTTTTGTTTCATAACTCTTGTAACTAAGCCATAAGCCCGACTCGGAGTGTTGAACTATTACAGTTGAGTCACCGTATTTGATAATCGGAGAGCCAATTATTTCCAAGTCCTTGTCTTCTAGCACTATTTTTTGGTCATCTTTCTCATGTCGCAGACAGAATGTTGAACAGCTAATAGCTGCATCGTCCCGACCAACCTATTTGAAAATTCATTTTAGAATTCTATTACAAGTATGTTTCTCATATCTTACCAAACATAGCTCATTATTCTCATTAACTGCCAAATATCGTCCAGTTGTTAATTGACGAATTCTCATGGGATGATTCCAATTGATGAAACCACCCGACCATTTAGTACGAGCTAGTTCAAGACGCCACAACGATCTGGCTTGGGACATTACTGAACCTCCCTCGTATACAACAATACTGGAATAAATGGAATTTTAATGCAAAAACACTTGAGGATTGTACTAAATATTACTTTTGTCCTGGTTCATTGGACCATGTACTGGGTATAGTAAGACATTCATCGCCGCCATGGAAGAACCTTAAAACGTCTCCACCAAACACATAGCCAACGTACTTCATTCTGGAAATGCCAGTACCGTAAGGCTGAACAGACCAATGTGTCACATGGAAGCTGGCATTGACCACGGACTGATCGTTTTCTTTGGTCGTGTGTAAGTAACGTTCAGTGGCAACAGACACCAAAATCAGGTCGTCTCCTACTCGCACCTTTTCACCCTCGGATCTCTGTTTGCTGGCTGGATGGACAGTCCACCAACACGCCTCGCCTTGACTGTGCTCTTGAAGACCCACATCAAACGAGAGCTTGTCATTGGATGAGGAAGTTGATAGACAAGCCAGGTACTGAAAAGAAGAACAAAATATTATGAAATTGTAATTTATTTTGGAAATATTCGTTTTTGTTTTGTAAATCCTATATCGTATCGAATTTTACACAAGTTTCTTTGTTAAAACGTCTTTTGTATAACAAACTTTTTTTTATCTTACCATGTCACTGTTCTGGTGTCTTAAAAGGATAGCGTTGCCATACAAGAGCGTTCTATGGCCAGATCCTGTTCCTTTGCCCTAAACAAAATATATGATCATTATTAAAATTTTAAATTATTAACAATTTTCGGTTAATTTCACCACTTTGACGATACAATATGGAGTATGAGAGATTACTGTTAATGTTTCTAATCAGATCAATTAAGACACCAATGTACAAACATAAATAAATTAGATGGTTAATGTACGCCAATCCAGTAGTATTTTGCGATGCGACATAAAGAGATGCTTTGTCCTTGTTAGGCTAATTTGGACAGATTGTTTATAGCTTATTCATATAAAAAGACGATCACTATGCCAATCATATTACCACAAGTAGATTTCGTACTTACTAATGAATTTTCCCCCTGGAAATGGTCAAAATAAACAATTTAGAAATGCACTACATGAGATTCAATGTTCTAAAATTTGCCAAAATATTATTACTTAATTCATTTGATTTAATCGTCGAATAATAAACGACTTATTTAATTAATGCGATTAAATACCTTTTTACAATGTTCCCAGAAATTGGTGAAAATGATTGTTACATAGCAAAAGCCATGTTTTCTACAACTTGTTTCAATTACTTGATTTTAAACAGATATCTTACAAATTATAAAAGCATATATTTGGGCTAGAAGGGTGTAAAATCTACTGTTTTCATTAAGGTCATGAGTGAGAAAAATCGAAAAAATGAGTTTGTAATTGTTTTGAGTTTGAACTTTTCTCACTTTTGAATTAGAATTACACTTTATCTCACTAGTGATAAAATTATAGTTTATAGACCATATAAATGAATCAGATTTATAAATTATTACAAAAATAGCTCAAAAACCAGTTTCCGATGTAAAACAGTATTAACAATATTGGCAAAGAGCAAATCACTCATTTTAATTAACAATGATTTACGAAACATTGAAAAGCTTGCCTTCAAAGTGTCCTATGAATGCACATCAATCTCAGAATTTCAATGTCGTATGTAAGTTTCGTTTTCCAATAATTAAAAGAGCTTGTCTTCATCTTGATTTTTACACTCATTTCTTAATAAAATTACAGTAGGTTTTAGTCCCTTGCAGCACAAATTATAGAATATAATAACAGAAATCGAATAAATAACACTTCAATGACCTATACCGAACATAATCTTAGGATTTTCGCGTATTTAATTAAATTTACAAGAATTTTGTGAGTTTAAAGGAGTGAAAACTAATCTGTTTTGTTGAAATATTAATAGTATCTACAAAGTTATTACCAAAGAGATATTTTGTATTTATATATTAAAATTGTTTGGTGAAGTAACAAGTGAACTATAATACAAATGTGGTACATGTGATGCAGTGCGAATAGCAATAGAATACTGCGTATTGATTGACTTTTCTTGTAAATTTTAAGTAGAAATTTACAACATTGAAAAGGATAGAACAGTTTCTATTAAGAAGATAAAATAGTTCTAAATGAATTGCGTTTAAGAAAGGTTGCAATACCAAGGTTAAACTTACAGTTTCTGTTCCCGCGGCGGTGACCAACTCCTGGAGAGCCCTTACGGAGAGGGCTTGTTCTATGACGAACACGCATTGGGATAAATCGGGAGGGACATTCTTGTCAGCAATGTTCTCCAGGAAACAGTGCCTGTTTCCGAAGCCCTCTGCTGCCAAACAAACTCGTTCGCCGGTGGCTGTACAGGACAGACACACCATATCTTCCTATTTTTGTGTTTACAAAGTCATAAATTAAGGATTAACGAATATAAATTAAACAAGACCAAATTCATTTTGTGCAATTCCTAATCAAAATTACAAGTGATATTGGTTATTAAAACGGTTAACTTTGAATATTTAAATATTCCTTTCTTAAATTTGAAAAAAATTGTTTCAGAAATATAAGTATATCATTTATAACTTAAATTTAAAAAATAAGTATAAATTTTTATTTAAAACACAATTAGGAATTGCACAAAACATTGTACGAAACTTGTAGGTAATGGTACTTTACCATACTCGTTCCAAACTGCTATAAAACAAACTTTTAAAAATATAAACGAAACCACTCACCGTTCGCAAGAATGAAACATCATCCTGCTCGGAACCGCCCTCAGCTTCAGCCATTTACCGCGGTTTTTTAATTAATCCTTATCTCACTTTAATTTTTCGTTGCGTCAAAAACAAAATCGTTTAAAGTCCATTTAACATCACATAACTCCCTAAGAAACATTAATAAAATCAAATATAAAGTGAGAAATAGACACTATTAGAGCCAGCTGATTTTCATTCTACACATGTTATAATAGAATTCTTTTTGGACACGAGCCAACTGTCTACAAAAACACATGTCGCGATTTCCGAGTTTCTTTTCAAAATAGATTCCCTCTTCACTTCACTTTCAATCAACAGTCTAAAAATACCACACTTCTTCCTCTCCTTCTACCAAAATGCTTGTTTTATCTTATACAATGACGCGAATTAGAAAATAGTTCATTTGCTGAAGGCAATAAGATGATCTTTATTTTCGTTTGAAGTAGTTATATATTGAAATGGAATAGCCTAGATTACTCAAAAATATATTTAATATTTACTTTAGATTATATTTTTGTTTGTCGATGACGTCAACATAAAAATTAAAACATGTTGAGAAGACAAAATTTCGGAGATGAGAAGTAAATCATGACTATCCAATACTCCTTTTTTTATTCAAGAATTAGATCCTTTAAATCTGCTTAATTATAAGATAGCATTTGATTGATAATTGGAACACACACAGTAACGTGATAAATATATATAAACATGAAAATACATAGGTGGATAGGATATATGTGCTATCGTTTTACAGGGCAGTATAAGTCAGACACAGTATATGGCAGGGCATTATTGTTATATAAGATATAGACAGTAAGTAAGGGTTTGTTTTGTTTAGCTAATGTTAGTATGTAATGATACAGGTTATTATCAAAGAGTCAGAGTAAATTGAGCTGTACTATATTTACGTCACTTTTTGTGCTATCCAACTTTTCATTATCTCTCCTCGACCTGTTGTATCACCAAATACTTTATTAGATACAACAATTTTAATTTTTCGAGAAGAAAGTTCTTAACATAAATGTACAAACATAGGGATATGTAAAGCCATTACTTGTGTTTCTTAAATTTTGTTGTTATTTTCAACAAGGTTTATACAATAAATGGGTCGATATTAATTAATTTAATTTAATCTAAATTTTACAATTAACATTAAAGTATGTACTAATAAATATCTTCCAGGATGTGTTCAGACGCATATGGTAAAGATTATGACTGCGAAACGCTTTTGGAAGCCATTCTCTCAATGCAATACAAATATAACTTCAAAGTAAACTATTAACTTACAATGACAGTAATTGGCGAAAATAATCATAGCTATACATCCTTAGATATAGCATTATTAAAGGAAACGAGGAGGTCGAAATTGAAATACCGATATTGCCAACCAAAAGAATATGTTCCTATGTAATTAATATCTTTGAATCAAAAGATATCACTAAAGAAAACAAACGTACAGTATACAAAACTCTAATTAATCCCGATTTTGATATCGAACGAATGATACAAGAGATCGATTAAACCAATAAGAATGGAAAATTCTTCGACAAATTTTTGCTATTCGTAAAAGGTGAGTGCATGATCCTGCATAGCTGTATAACCTTTTTCAAGGCGACAAAAAATAAATAAGTAGACAATGCCTTGAATCGAAAAGAGGCATCCCTTCCTAAGTGACTTATCAGAATGGTTATTGATCATGTGATATGTTATTATAATTATCTATCATATGGTTATATTTGTTTTATGGAATAATTAGAAATATACTATATTTCTTATGTATTGCCCTAAACGATAAAGAAATTTTCAATATGATTATTTTATACCGTTTCCTAGTCTTTTCTAATTGATAATGGTTGATTGCTCCTTTAAAGATTGATTGATTTTTCACTACTAAATAAAAATTAAAAATTTTCACTATGTGCGAGTAAATGGGGTTTCAAGACTGATATATTCTGACAGTGTGGAGCGAGTATATTCTGTATATTTGTGCACTTATACTTAATATTAATGCTAATACGCAAAATAAAATAAATAAATACCTCTCAAAGAAAAAAGGAGAAAAATCCATTTTTTTTTCAAAATTCCAATTTAAGTAACCTGATACCAACTTAAGTTATTAAATTCAAAAATGATTTTGTTTGCTTTTGAAGGAGACTTTCAGGTAAACAAATTAATGTTTAAAATTTTTAAAACGAAATTTTCTTTTTTTAAGGTCCAAAACACGATGTTCTCTACAAAAAGGCATTGTACAGATTTACTATGGCTTATATTGTACATGTTTATGGGAATTGTGACGGTAAACTTTCATTATTTGATTTTCATAGTGTTTTAGGTTAATGTTATGAATTATCATGTTTTAGCTGGGTTTCATATTCTTCTACGTACCAAAATCAGACTTGAACGTTTTGTGGATATTCGATAATATAATATTTTATAAAGTTTCAATTATACCAAATGTGTATGAAAACTCCCTTTCAATTGGATTATGCTTCTTTTACGCAATCGGTTATAATTTAAAATTTAAAAATATTTATTTATTTTCATTAACTCTTTTATTTTTGTAGCGTTTACACTGATTATGATAATAATTCTGAACTTCATGTCCAACTTTTTGGCTGGAATCTTTTCGGTTGTAATAAGTATTGGGATGTTTATCTCCATTTGTGTCTTCTGGTAAGTATATTTTACAAAATACTAATTTAAACAATTACACCAGCAAATAAGATACACATCATCTCATGAACATTATACAAAACGTTCCATCTAATTTTAATGCAAATAATTCACAATGAAACTAAGTACTATTTAACTTGGTCAATTTAATGAAAATCTGTAACGGAAGTCACACTTCAGCAAAAGTGAAAAATCACTATAAACCGTCTCTGAAAGAACAAATATATATAAGTTTAAGATCAATTTTAAGAAACAAAAATTGGAACAAATTATTTTTGACAGTGTTATTCTACTTTGGGGAAAACATATAGATTGAAATATTGTGTTTGAAAATGAGAAACTTAGATTCAACCAATTTTTCTATTTTCGTGATAATTTGTTTCTACACTTTCCTATCAAAAAAGAATTAGCTTTTCGACATCGATTTGAGGGAATATTTTGTATTTTTATGTAACTTTTCAAAAGAAAAAATTACAATTCTACGAATAAATTTGTCTCAAAGTCAAAATTTGGTCGCCATTGTTGCCCTTAAACTACACAAAATATTGGTCTCGGCTTTGCCATAGGACTGAGTTTATGTTTGAAATTAATTAATGTTTCCTGTTTTAAAATTTTAATATTTACCGTTTCAACAGCCATTTCCATATAATTTGGCTATTTTTGTTCGATTTTTAGCACTTTACGTAAATATCATAGATAAATCTGCTTAAATGTAATGTTAGTAAATTATACTAATAGCCTTATATTACTTTAAATGGAAATTTATTTTTTATAAAGTAAAGTAAACAAATGTTTCATGTCACAATAAAATAGGCATTTGCCTTATGAACAAGTAGTTAAGAGGAATTCCAACCGTTAACGGTAACTTCACAAGTTAATATATCACTTGATACATTTGTGAAATATATCAATGTTTTAATTTTCCTTGTAAATAATGAAATTTAATGTGAAATTGTAAAAATTTCAGTGCTCATGAGCGGAGTGCAAAAAACGTTATGTTCTGCTCGGGTGTAAGGTCCTGTTTTTTAACTCGGAAACGATAAAACAGTTGACTTTACACCTTTGTAGCACAAATAACTATTTCCTCACTGTTTTAAAAGACAAAAAAAAAACCAATCATATTTCACAAACAGTTACTTTAGAAAGTAGTTGACTCTGACTCCAGTGGACATAAAAAGCTTTGTTTGGCGTTAAATATTTATCTTAAATTAGGGTTTGATAGGCACTAAAGAAAATGATTAATTAGTCCAAATGAATCATAACTTGAAGTTTAATCTAAAAACGAATTGTGGAAGTTTTGTGGGCAATTTAATAATCTTTATGCATTTTAGTTACATAAAATTGATATTATGACACTAAAATTTATTCTTTATAGCACTAGTACTTTAAAGAATTTTTAAAGCACCAGTGCTTTTTCTTTATTATTAAAGTGAAAGAATTCGATTAAATTTATATGTACGTCAGTTTTGTTTTGTAGGGTTATCTGTATTTGCAGAAAGGTGTGTGTGTGTTTGTGAAGTAAGAGAAGCAAGATATTGCTTTCTTCATTTACACTTAGAATTAGACAAGGAAAGGAAAACAATGTGAGGGAAACAAAAAATTTTAATTTGATTTTAAAACAACGAATATTCTTTTTTAATTTATTTAAAAATGCATAAAATTTTATATAAAATACGGTTGATAAGCATTATTAAACTCTCGGACTTTCTTTAAGGTCGTGGATTAAAAAAAACTTGTGTTTAATAATGCCTTATCTTATCGGCATCGTTATATATATATATAACTATTAAAACAATATGGTTTGGTTTAATTGTGTCGAGCCGTTTGTTAGCTACGGCGCGCAAAAAATAAAAACATGACATGTCTGAAAATATTATACAAAATTGTGACTTTATTACCTGTCCTATTATTGTTTTTGTACTAATTTCTAGTTTAGGGATTTTAGACTTTCAATGTGAACTGTTGGCGGCCTGCTATGACATCGCAACCCAAATTTTCGATATTCTAGATATATTTTGATTGTTTAACTATCATAGTAAGGTTTCAAAGCTAACCTATGACAATTATGCAGTTTGTATGACATAAAATTATAAGATATTTAGAGATATGTCTGAAGTTCCAGCGTCTTTTGGTTTAAGAGATATCAAAGATAAACGGGTGCTGTTATAACTTTAAATCACAGTATATTTTTTTACAATTTATTAGTCTATGAATTTAAATTACATGTTTTAATTTTGTTTTATTAGTTTGTAATCGAAGAATATTTGGAAACTATGAATAAATACTTTGAAAAAATCTAATTTTTTTCTTAAGTATTATTTCTAATATTAAATTTCAACAATAACAAGAGAAATTTTGTTAAAATCTGTTACTTTTATTTACATTACACTTATTTTTTTACTTAAATTTCTAGGTATCTGTATAGTAAGAATCATGGCAAAACCATGCTAGTCCTTGGGTTTTCCTTCACAATTGTATTTGTAATCTGGTGTATGTTGGTATTGTTCATAAGATACCACTTTAAGCTAATACTTTTACTGTATTCCGAACTAAATCGGATAGTTTGGCATAATCCACAGATATTTCTTATTGGAGTTGTGGTAAATATTAAAAAAATTTAATGTCTCGCATAACAAAACTTATTTTAGGTATTTGCATTACAATTGTTAATGATTGTGCTATTTTTAATCTCAATATTGGTTTTGACATCGGCTCTAATAAGATCTCAGGAAATTGATAAAACAAAGCCAAATTCAATAGTCATTGAAGACAGAGGGAAAGCAATGGCTTATTGCCTGTGCATTTTTATGACTGGCTGGACTTATTTCCTAATATACAATTGCCGGAATTTCCTGATCACATATATCACTTCTATGTGGTATTTCGCAAGGTAAAATATTTAATTTTCTTTTGAATTAGAAAGTCTCCTAAGAGGTTAATTATAGGGTTTTCCAATAAGAGGTTTCATTTTGCTTTATAGCAATTTTGAGCAGTTTTCTTGTTTGAGCTAATATATATTATACAATTGATGCGTTCAAAGTAAGCTTTTGTTCACTCATAGCATCCATTCAAAATGAGTTTTTCTTCTCTAGGGAGACAAAAAACAAAAATTGTTACTTTGTCTCACGCTCACGTACTATAATAATAAAATAATGTACTGAGATTATTTTATTAAAATTTTTGAGATTTTTCGAATCAAAGACACTACATTACATTACAAATGTATAAAATTATGTTTACTCTACGACAACTGAAATTCTCAGTGAACAAAATATCACTTTGAACCCTAAGTGTACAAATAACTATTCCTTCTCATTTACAATTTGATTAATATTTTTGTAAATACAATAAGAAGAATTTAATATTCAATTGTAATTGTTTGACTGACAGGTTTAATGGCTTTACGGATAACGAGAAATTATCAAATCTTTCTGCTATCTTTAAAAAGAAACCAAAGAAAGCAAAAGTGATTTCTTTGATAATGGTGAAAATTTTTTCGGTAGCGGATACTGTCAATAGATAGATTTTATACTTAATCTTTTGGGATTGATTCAAATTGGACCAACGTAAATAATTTGTGGACTAGATAATAAATTGTAATAAATTAGCAATTGAATAAGTTTGATTTTTCTTCTTTTAAAAAAGAAATATTGTTTGGTTAGGCCTATACACAGAGACTTGGAGAGAAACTTAGTAATTCCCCACGAGACATTTTCTGTAGACTGGAAACGGTTATTGCGACATATTAGAAAAAAGTGTCGGCCATTTGGTTGTTTATTTCCTAGTGAAATAAATCACTAGGAAATAAACATCCACGGATTTTGTATTCGTTTTTAATTATCTACCTCCATGTACCTTCCAGGTAATATCTTTTTGTTCAGTTATATGCAAAACTAATCAGATCAGACTATTCAACTTTGGAAAATTATATTACATACATTTGTAATTATATTTTGTTTTATAATTTTCAGGAATAAAACGGCAATAAACTTTCCATTATGGAAGGCATTATTTGTGATGTTCCGATACCATATGGGTACATTAGTTTTGGGGTCTTTTGGAATGATAATATTGGAAATAATCAAATTATACTTCGAGTATCTTAAAATATCATATGATTTTCATGGTGCAATCAAAGTCTTTCTAATTACGTTACAAGTGTTCATTTTCGGTGGAACAACTATTTGGGAATTTATCTATGTTTGTACATACAGCATTACCGTCATTCAAGGGTTTGGGTTTGCCAAAGCAGCTAAGAGGGCATTCAATGTGCTTAGAGTTACGGACGCCCTTTACAACTACATGGTGGCTGAAGTTATTCGTTTCCTGACCACGATAAGTGTAGTGGCTCTTTCCGTTTCTTTAGCCCTGGCCACGATAGAAGAAAAGGCCTTCATAGTCGCTTGGCCGACATATTTTATCAATATAGTCATATCCTATGTATTTGCCTCTTCGTTGCTTGAAATTTATAAGGTAAATGCCAAAATCGTAAAATTTAGAGTTAAAAATTATCAACCTTATATTTTTAGGACATTACACAATCGTTATATACATGCATTTGTCTGGATCTCGAACAAAATGATGGCTCTTCATCGCCTTACTTTATGCCAAACACTGTGGAGGAGTACTTGAAAATAATTGATGTCGCTAAACCTATAGTCGTATTTTGGAAAATGGAATCACATAGCAATTCTAATTGATCTGTTGTTGTTAAATAAAAAAATTCAATACTATTTTAAATTATTAAATATGTTACACCACCCATGTGGATAATATATTCAGTAGCATTAGTCGATTACTAAACGACCTTAAAGAGTAAATGATAAAAATGAAGATTAGAAAATACGAAATTCAATCGAAACGAAACTGATAATAATTTCGAAATTACAGTGCCAACGCCAAAAAGCATAAGATGAGCAACAATATCGGTTGACACACCTTAAGCAAACAAAACCTACAAGTAGTCATACTGCTACTTACAGCATACAACTCTATAATGGACACCCACAACGACGGAGTGTGTAATCAATTGCAATCAAGATACCGAAACGTCGGAGCATACACTTAAGGACTGCCTGGCGTTAGCATTTAAGAAACATAGTTACCAAGGGAAACCATCTTTTATTTAAGAAGAAATTGCGGATATATAAGAATACCAAGCCTAATATGTTTTATAAAAACAATTGGACTTGAGAGTGTAATTTAGACCGATGATTGATCAGGACAAATCACCAGGGGGTACAATTTTTATGTATAATCCTGTTTATTAATATAAATTTGTTTGGTATGAGTATCGAATAAAACTTGTTTTAAATTTAAAAAATATTTATACAATTTTGTATAGTAA
>JXOV01017507.1:0-13710 GCA_001014945.1 Clogmia albipunctata | reverse complement strand
GAAATTCAATGTGAAATTGTAAAAATTTCAGTGCTCATGAGTGGAGTGCAAAAAACGTTATGTCCTGCTCGGGTGTAAAGTCCTGTTTTTTAACTCGGAAACGATGAAACACTTGCATTCGACTCGAATGTTTCACACTCGTTTCACTCATTAAAAAACAGTTCACTTTACACTCTTGTAGCACAAATAACTATTGTGTAATTTCGTATCGAAAAAAGGCTTTTCATCGTAAATTGGTTCTGTAACGGTTTACTTTACAGCACAGAGTGCAGTAATATTTTAAAATTTTCACGCATTTTAGTCACCAATTAAATGAAATTACATATTGTTGTCATAACCCAATCTCCACAAATTTTCTATAAAGTTTATTAGAGTGAGATGGGAATGTTTCTATCTCTCTACAATCAATTCACATTTATTTAAGTTTAGAAGGAGATAATTAGACTGTATCTTACTTGTTCCATAATTTGAAAAAAAAAACTCATTTACCTATTTTAAATAGCTACTCATTATACATACTTTTATCGAAATATAAAATACTATTATTTGTCCAATAATAAACTCGAATATGTCCAATAAACTATTTAACATTGTTATAAGTGTTGATTATTCTTAATTTTTATTTAAAAATATAGTTATTGGTACTACTTTGCGAAAAATTAAGCTCATATTTTTTAATCGTTTCCAAATTAAAAATTGGAAATTACACCTAATTAGTACATTTCTTTTTAACTCCGAATTCTAACTGGGCACCTTGATTCATTAGAACCTGGCAACTATTAAAGAACATCAAATATGGCAAGATCAACAGTTTGGCCTTGCGACATTGCGTGAACTATACTAATCCAAAATTCTAACCAACAACAATCCGGAGATAGCTGCCCTATCCTAAACGGTGCTACGAGAATTACGGACGCCTAAAGCGATTTACTGTTAGACACCAAGAACTTCGTGTTAACGCAACGTTATGATATAACCCAGTACAAAGCTTTGGAACTGTTTTTTTTAAGTTCGGTAATGTAACCCTATATATAAATTTTTTTTAAAGTGGATAATCAAATTTTTATAATAAATTTATAATAAACATATACCCTAAAATCCCTAAAATACTCTAAATACCTTTTTTCGAGATCCCGGAAGAGGATGGTAAATTGTTGGCATTGGGTTTACAGTTCTTGAACATACGTTCCTAGACAAACACAGAGTTTTGTTTGCAAAATTATGCCAAAAATTACATCAAATTTAGAGATATGCCATTTTGTCCATACGGTTTTGAAAATCCGATTTTCGCCGACTTGTGTTTAAAGCTGTGCATTTTTGTTTCTGCACATTTTTTGCAACACTTGAATATTAATTTTAATAAATAGATAACCAAAGACGATTAATCTATATTATGGCGTTGTTGTGTGCTACCCATAAAGAATTCTGATCCAAAAACAAAACACCATGCCATTTTGTACATACTTCCCCTACATGAATTAAATATTGATTGTTTTATAAACATTTTGAAAAATAGGGCCTTTGTTCAGACATTTGTCGGTGAAGAACCTAAAACGAGTTTAAAAAATTGGATCAACTTAAAAAAACGAAGCCTCTGATATATTGTTTTCTTTATTGTGAACAGTGTAAACATAGTTCTGAAAGATGGTAACACTACTCTTTATATCCTTCTTAACTACAGTGAGACTGGAAGTGAAGGCAGTACGTGTGTGCTCGTGCATATGCCGTAAATAAATTTTACTGTATCATCTTCTAAGCGGGAGGCATTGGATCGGATTAAATTATCCGAGGCATAGGCAAAAATATTCAATCTGCTGTTTTGCGCGCGTTTATGAGCCGAAGAAAACGAAACAGCCTTTGGGCATTAAATACAGTATTATCGGGAAAAACAATGTTATGATCCTCTTATTTTTGTTACTCCAATTTCCCTTGTTTTCCATAAAAATTTGATGGAATTATTGAATTTGAAATTAGATAAAGGATATCGAGAGAAATCAATAAATTTCCTATAAATTTAAAGGAAGACGATGAAAAACAGATCGAAAATATTATTCGACAATTAACATTAATAGCAAAATGTTATTATTATAAACGATTCTTGTCAATTATAATATTGATTTTATTCATATGGTTTTGTGTTTAGTTAAGCAGTTTTGATTTCATGGATCTTAAACCAATGAGAATAAATCGAATATGTTATAAGTCTAAAAACTTGCCATATTACACAAAAACAAGAAGAGCTCTTATTGTTTTTGCATACTGTATTTTGGAAATTTTTAAACAAAGAGGTGATTTTTAAATGATAAAAAGTTATAAATATATTATCTTGTATAGAAAAGCAGAACAAACACATCAAAACGCACCAATGACGTTCTGCTACCACTAAACGAGAGATTTATTAGAGTTGTTTATTTATACTGTAAATTGAGGTTATAGCCGCACCCGTTTATCCTTGATATCTTTGGAATCAAAAAAAGCTGGATCTTCAAATTTACACACAGTATATCTCTTAACCGAATACAACTTCAGGTAAAAGCATATTTACAAATAGTTTAATCAATTCTGCGATATTGTGAAAAAACGAAAAAACGCAAATGACATCGAGACCCAAATTTTCGAAATTCTGGACATATTTGGGAATGTTTAACTACCCCCATCAATAGATTGTTTATATAATGCCTCATATCGTAGAAAGGGGGGTGCGGCTATAACGCTGGCCCATTCGGCATTTGCGGTTTTTCGATTTTTCGCAATTTCGTAGAATTGATTCAACTATTTGCAAAACTGCTAGGACATAAAATTGTAATCTGTTAAGAGATATATTGTGTATAAATTTGAAGTTCCAGCGGCTTTTGGTTCCAGAGATATCAACGAAAAACAAGTGCGGCTATAATCTCAATTCACTCTGTATATTCAGTGATTTGTCACCCATATTTTTCAATTGATCCTTTTTCCGAAAATGCGTTATTTTGCTGTAGTTTAAGAAACACTTAAAATATTATAAAACTCTGAATCATTAATAAATTATTTTGAAATAAACAGTCATATTAAATATTTATGAGTAATAAAAGAAGAAAGACATTATTGTTAAAAAATAAATATTAGAGTTCAATAATTGAACTTCAATTGAAACATTTCCGATTTGCTATAAATCTTATTAAATGGCAAGCAGCTTCACTGAATTCGATATGTGAACCAGTTATTTGGTGCATACGAAATAGTTATTTCAACAACGTGTAGGGAAAATGAACCATAATTAAACTCGAATGTTTAATTATGTGTTTTCCCAAACAGTTTTTACAAGATTTTTTATACAATTCCCATGTTTACCATACTAGCTATTTTCCACGAAATATAAAGTAAGGAATAAGAAGATAACCCAGTACTAAATTAAGGTCTAAACACATACAATTAAGGGAAGAAGTTGTCAAGCAAATAGAACTTTTGGTCTCAATTTTTCAAAATATCGCGACAACCTTGCACCATGCACTGTATCACTGATATGCCCCTGATAGCACTCATCATTTGAAACACATTTAAAAGCCATAATCAACATTTAAGAAGAACTTTACTTTTTGTCATTTAATGTGAAAAAAATTAAATTGATTAAAAAATCATGGCCTACTTTATTATAGAGACATGAAAAACGTCAAAATATATTAATAATATAATAATTTTTAGAAGTTGAATTTTGGTACAAAGTTTTAATTTAATTTTGTAAATGTGTGCGGGTATTGAATTATACTATATTCAAAACTGTACGTTTATGAAACAATTTGTAGAAGAAGCATTGGCTACAAAAAGGTGAACATTTTTCAATAGAATTGTTTTAAAATTATTTTCATTTTCATTAAAATAAAGCATAATCGTATTAACATTTGATTATTTAAAACTAAAATGGTTGTTTATTAATTATATGTTTAATAGTAACAAAGTTTCTTTTAGGTATCATAGCATACCAATAATTTATATAATCGATGTTCTATTCATTTAATCATTTATAAAACGATGGAAATTTATACAAAACCAATAGAATTTCTAATCAAATCAAAATGAAAAAAAAACTGTTCTTACCAAAGCCGCTCAACCTTAACTAAGTTGTCCAGATAGTTGGCAGTTGAGTGTGTGACGTCATCGACTCCGCTGTCATTCATTGTTTTGATTTTGTATGAACCCGAAATGAGGACTAGACACATGTGGATTGTTATCTAGATACTATATTTTACCCAATTTAACACTATTTCTTTAAAATTTCATTACTTTTTTTATGAGAGAATTTTTGCGATATTTTGCCCATTTCGGCTCAGAATAATGGACATTTAGCATATTAGAGCCAAAGAATATTGTCTTGGATTGTATTGATGGTATATATGGTAAATCCTTTAAAAGACTTTTGTCTTAAAATTATCATTAATTTCCTTGCATACAGCGGAGTCGATGACGTTTCCACTTCTACTATCACCACAGATCTGGATAACCTTATTGTTAAGTTAGCGTTGGTTCTTATCAAGATTTTGATTCTGAATAATAAAACGATGTTAATACGCTTTATTTAAGGTATATTAAACATATATTAAATTGAAAGACAGTTTTTTAACAAGTTGTTTTATATTAAGGGTTTTTAAATTAAAAAAAATACATGTATAACAATATTTCCTAATAAAACGAAGATAACATTTTCACAATTAATTAATGATTCATTCTTGGATAAGCCTTATTTTGTAAAACAAAAATTCACAGAATTAAAAACCAAAATTTATGATTATTAATTTGATAGGTATCGTTTGATTTAAACTCTTTCGAAAAATTATAATTCCAGCAGTAGTATTATTTCCTTTACAAAGAGTTTATGAATGTAAAGTATTAGAGCAAATCAGCATCTATGATCTATTTTAAAAACAAACATTTCGAACGAGTACATAAAATCAGAGAAAAACAATTCAGCTCTAAAAATGATTTAGTATGTAGTTTTGATGAAGATCAAAATCGCCTTTTTGTTACTAGTGTTCAACATTAATTTGATTTATTAAATGCCTGCTTTAAAGAGGAGAGAAGGAAATATAATTTTTAATAACAGCTAATAAAACCCACTTCGGAATGGTGAGTGAGTGTATGATGTGGCTGGTGATGGCATCACTGGGGAGGCTTAGGAGCAAAAATATCTCATTTGGAGTAACCCATATTCATTTCGGGCCATAACTCAAAATGATATAGCCCCATTTCATTTTAGCATCTTTGTTTTGAGTTATTGCTTGTTTATTCCTCTCTTCCAGGATCCAGGCACCACCACCGCCGTCATTTGTTATTGTCGTTCGAAGGGCTTCCCTAGCCTCCACTCCTCATCTATCCTAGGCCAGGTCAGAGATTGTCTTTTTTGGGGCGGGAATTTTTCTGTGGCATGTCGAATTGTTATTAAACCGAAAATCATTCCAAAATCGGAACGGACAAAATAATGAATTTTGTAATTAGTTGCGGAAACAAAGACTAATATTATAGAAATTCCTTTCGGTTTTCGGGTCAATTCCATGGAATTTGTAAACGAAATTCACCAGATTCCTCTGTCCCGACTTAGTCTTATTGGTCTGGCTGAAGCACGATTTTGGTCACGTTTAATTTATTAATTCCGAACAAGAAATGCAGGAAAGGTGCGGAATGATGATGGCAGTATTAATACAAATACTCCTTCTCCTAATAAAAGGATGGATCGAAAAATTTGAAACTATACAAAAAAAATTTACATAAATATATTTAATACAATTTTTATTTTCGTCAATTTCAATCTTTTCTTAAATTCAATCATACGCCTTTTTAACATACAAATGTTAAGTTTTGAGTAGAGCCTCACAAAAAAAATACTTATTATATATAGTTTATTCATCTTAGATATTGTAACTACTTATTTAAAGAATTGTAATAAAATTAATATATTGCCCTAGTTCTCCCTGTCTGTATTTTCTGGCTTTAACTAACTTGTTACTATCGATATTTGAAAACAAATCGATTCCTCTGCGATGGATTAGGATTGGAGAGGATAAGATAGGATGGGAAAGTATAAAAGTGTTTATTAGATTCGATATTTCGCAGCGCACACTAGGGCAGTAAAGGCCTGAAAAGTTTTGAGGATAGGTTCAATGTTAGCACTAAAGACATTATGTACAAATCAGCTATTTACGGACTAAAGAAAACACGACCACAAGTTGTGAGGCTTGTTTTCTTCCTGCATTGATAATCCTTCATTGAGAATTAAATATAATTCTTAGAATTCATCATTCGTAATCTTGTCTATATTTGTTATTAATTACTAGAAAATAGATTATAAAACAAATAATTAACTCCTAATTAATTTCTTAGAATTGTTGATTATATTGCAAAAGAAATACGGCATGAGAGGAAGGTTTTAAGTGCATTTGGTACGTAATTTTGAAGTAATAGTTTCATTCAAAAGAGTATTGTTTAATTATTAATTATGAAAGTATTGTTGAGTTTAAACTGTATAAAAGTTATAAAACTCCTTCGAATTGATTAATTTTTAAAAGCACCGATTTTCTCGATCACACCAATCGGAAAACTTAATGATTCCGGAAAAGCGGTTTAATCAGTTTTGTCAAAAGTTCTGTGTTTGTGTGTTCTTGTAAATCAAACGCAGTCGCCACAGTTACATGTTTGTTTATTTACGTTCAGGAAAAGTCTGAGAACTTACAATTTAATAGCCGAACATTAGCACGATGTAAAAGTGAAAGACGTATAATAAGCACATTCCTCAATATTGGAAAAAATTATCTGTCGAATGCCGTAAGAAATTAGATGCCGTAAGTACTGTCATTCAAGCTGATTCCGTCACAATAAAATTAAACATTATTGTCAGATACTAAACTAAATAATTATCTTCGCATTATGAATTTCAAATGAGACTTATCTGTCTACTTTTAATTTATTTAATAGTTATTTAAAAAACGGTTGAACACCCGGGATAGTTTTAAACAACTGGCTTCGCTCGTGGCTTTTAAAGAACCCTAGTGTTTGATAGTACTTATTGACCATGTTTTTACAAAATTTTATGCATTTTAAAATCAATTAATATAAAAATTTAAAATTAAACATTCGTTTTCTATGAATCAAACTTAAAATTTCGTTGTCGCCTATACATTGTTTTTTTTTTCATTTTGTAATTCCACGGCAAGATATATTTTGGTTTTCCTACTTCCACATATGAAATATTATCTTGGTCTTTAAATGAATACGTTCAATTTAAACAATCCGTGATGGTGTTTGAAAGAGAAGTTCGATGAGTGCATCTCTGTTTAAACGATATACTCTTTCACGGCGATCACAGTTTAATAGTAATGAAAAAGCTATACAAACGTCATTGACAGAATAAATTTAAGTGTCAAAATATCAATTTTATGCAACACAAATGCATAAATAATATTTTATTCAAAATTTGAAAATATGTATATAATTATGATTATATAAAATACTCCTTTTATAAATTACTGTCATAAAATTAAAAATGAAATTTTATAACTCTGATTTTAATTAAATTAAATTTATTAGAAAGTTACAATTTAACTGAAATTCTAGCTTAGGTTTGTGTTAAACAAAAAACAAACAATCTGAAAATCCTTTTTTCTCTAACTAATATTCCACCCCTTAATAATGATATATACGGATATTCCTTGGGTCTTTGTCCTAGAGCGAGACAGGGAAAGAGCATAAATTACGACTGGAATAAATCATCTCCTAACCGGCTGTAATTTTTATGTGTTCATGCGAATGTGTGTTTGTAACTACTGAAGAACAATCGAATAATTCTTTGTTAAACTTTGCGATTTATTGCTATAAATTTTGACGGTGAATAAGATTCTTTTCTCCCTTTCTGCGCCAAAAAATGAAATAACGAATAGACTCTCAATTTATCATTTTATCTGACATGAAACGGGAGGACATACCTCAATGACTTTTTGGTTTCTGTCAAGAATAAGGTAAACCTCTTGGAACTATTCCAATCTCATCTCTTATTTGAATAAAATGAACTGGGCCACTTTGCATTTAAATTGTTTGGAGCAGCAATTTTTGATGAGATCCACAATGTAACAGACTACCTGAAGATAAGGATTTGAATATTAACTCGTCTTCATTTTAATAAATAGGAATGCTGAAAAGGTAATAAATTTTAATGTCATGAATAACGTTTAGTTTTCATTTTTAGTATTATTCGACAGAAATAATTTGACTTTGCAAGAACAATTATTCATTACTTGTCTTATTATTAGAATATTTAAGTTAAATAGGAATGCAAGATCTTAATGTTTCTTTTATATAACAAACTAGCTGACCGGTTAACGAATTAAAAAATAAAATAATATATTTCGATACAATTGCTTTAATAACCGAATTCACATGTGTATTGAACGCTATTTTAAGTAATTATAAAAATACCAGGTAATCAAGAATTTATTATAAAATCGACCGCAACAGTTTTTTCAAACTGTGAAACAACAACTCACAACGAACAATTTGTAATTTCATTAAATTGGTGACAATTTGCGTACAAATTTTGAATTATTTCAGCACTCCGTGCAGAAAACTGAATCGTTACAGAACCAATTTTCTTGGGGAAAAGTCTACTTTTCAATTCGGAAATACACAAATGTTTTAGTACTATTGGTTTAACTAGTGTCAATGTTCAGATATTTGTATTATATATAAAAATTATATATGTACACCAGCACATTACTAGTATGATAGAGAGATTCATTTTATCTCAACGATTCCGTGCAGTCCAAACTTTGAAAACCCGTCTGTATTCGAACAAATAATGCTGACGTCACTAGTTGTTCTAGAAGTTGTAGTCGTGGATATTATTTTCTGTAAATGTATTTAACTAAATATTAATCACAGAATGATATTAGTGAAAAAGAGTAATGAGATTCGTAAGAAGAAAATTACGGTCTGATCGTGGCTCGACTCTGCTATAATTTCGAGCGAACCATTTCTGTAACCACTCCGGTCAAAGCATTTTATAAATAATTCGGAACCAAAATTAACAAAATCTCCTCAGCCATTTTCAAGTTATGTCATGTATTAAAGATGTGCTAATTTCATTCAATTTTTAAATATAATATAAATATTTGAGCGTGGACACTATTTAAATCAATAGTACTAAAACATTTGTGTATTTCCGAATTGAAAAGTAGACTTTTCTTAACGCAAATTGGTTCTGTAACGGTTTAGTTTTCTGCACGGAGTGCTGAAATAATTCAAAATTTGCACACAAATTGTCACTAATACAATTTGCTTTTTCGAAATATATTATTTCGACACGGAATCCACAAATTGCCAGAAACATGCTGGCTAGCGACGGACAATACTTTGATTAAGTTTCTTGGTATAAGATCATTACAATAAACGTGTTTTATTCTGTACAAAAATTCCTTTTTTATAATTACACACCTGGAAGTATAAAATAATATATAATATAATTAATCCACTTAAACAATAACCAGGTAACTCTTCACTTTTGGCAATAAAATGAGTTAACATTAAACGATGCACAGTACCCATTGTACTTGGAAAGGATCGGATAAAAACGGGCGAATAATCAGCTGTGGACCGGTGATAAAAGGCAAACCGGAAGTGGGATTATCTGGCCGCTATTTTGGGGTAAAACGGTGGATTTTTGCGGCGATTCCGGTAACCAAGTTCCACATAAAACGGCGCAAAAGAACAAAGAAAATTCATCAGTGGAGTGGCTTCCTAGAAATTGCTTTTGGAAAAAGTACCATTTTGTTGCTATAAATTCTCGTGCCATTTTTTCGCCACTCGCCCCAAAAAAACAACTTTTCTCCTCTATCCAACATAATGGTCGGTTTTAAAATGATAGCATAGTTATGAGCCATAAATTCCATTGTTTTGTGGCGGTTTGGTGAGGAGCATAGAGAGAGAAAGAGGACTTTTTACGGGTTTAAAAGGAATCAGTAGAGAAAACTGTGAGTGAAAAAGGATTTGCATATTTAATGAAGATTAAATAATGGCAAAGTGTTGCATTTTTGACAGACTTAATTGCTCCAATTTTCCTCCACAGAGAGAGATAGAGAGCATTCCTTTACCGATTTGATCCGAATTAAAATGTCAATTAATGTGGAGCTTAATCTGGCGATTTCAGCTAAATTCCACCCGGATTAAAACCCTTTAAATGCGAAAAGGTATTCGAGAATTTGCAAATTGAAATATTACTGGATTATTCGCTAATGCTGACTGGGTGCCTGGGAACAGGGTAGATGTGGCTGCGGATTTATCCGACAGAGAGATATTTCAGTCATTCATTTCCTCATTTCGCAGCTCCATCCCTCAGCACGACGCGCCAAAAGATTTGCTGAATTGAATTTTAAAATATTGCTACATTGGGCGACAAATCAGCAAATTGCAATTTTGGAAATTGTAGTTTTTATATTTTTCAATAAATTTATTATATGAATAATAATTTGTCAAATAAAATGAATAGCTCAATCCATCACAATGATAACAATCTTTAATTTTTTCATACAATTATATGTTTAAAATTAAATTATAAATTAAAATTTCTTGATGGATTCTCTCATTCTGTGGTATAACGTAAGTTAATTCAGAACGAAATATTTATGTATAAAACATTGAAATTTAAAGATTTTACCTATAAATATTTTTTAAAAAGCCACAATGAGAAATCAATTAAAAAAATAAAAAAACGGTTAATAATTATCTACAAAACAATTAGGTACGTAAAAAATTAGAAATGCTTCATACAAAATTAAACAAATTCTTTATTGAAACATAAAATAATGTAAAAAGTTATCCTTATATCCACTTGACCATCGATTATAAAACCTCATACGATAGCATAGCCAGGGTAGAACTATACTCAGCCATAAGTGAATTTGGTATCCCAAGCAAGCTCTTTAGACTAACAAGAATGACAAAGACTAATGTTAATAGCCAAGTAAAGGTGACACCTTCACGGTCCTTCTCGGCATAAGTCCACCCAACTACTTGCTATGCAGATGACATAGACATCATTGGCAGCAATTTTCAGGCCGTTCAAGAGATATTTACTAAACTCCAAAGGACTTCAACAACAATATGATTGGAGATATTTCCAAAAAACAACAATCCTGATCTGTAAAACAGAATAACATCCGCATTGGTCAATTAGTCAACATAGTAGGGCAGGAGCACAGACAGGAGGTAGAAGCACATCATGCTAAATTCATACAAAAGACGATTGTTTTAATGCGTCTTACTGCGTAACCTTACCTTCTGTTCGTTATAAATGTATTGACTCACTTTGACAAGTGATTTAAATTCAAAATGGAATTAAAAAAAAACATTTTAAACAGGATCTGGAAGATGTGTCATCAATAAAATAATGTCAGTTATCAGATTTTATAGTGAACCTTCTTTAAATATGAGTTTTACCAAAAATTTAATTTAAATTCATTAATTTGCATTAGGTTTCGTGTACAAATATAAATTTAATATTATTATTCCTTTACTTTGTTTTTCGATAGGGTTTAGCACTATTATCTTTGTTCTGCTATATAGGCCCAACAATTCCAACCGACAATAAAAGTCCGGATACGGTTATTGAAAGCTAACAGTCTTACTTTAGCCTAATCAGGATTTTTTTTATCCCAAATCCTAAAAATATTCACTAAACTTCTGCTGTACAGGAAAATAATCCTGTCTCAGCGCTACAATTTTGAAGGTGTCGTCAAACTCATACACCTCAATAGATTGAAGTGGGGTGATCGTTTATGTCGTATGAGTGGAGACGACTCAGTCCGGAAAGTCTTCAGTGGTTCGATTTTAGGGACGAGGAGAAGAGGTAGACCATGTCTCAGGTGGAAAGATGGCGTAGACTAGGACACCTTAAAAATAGGAATGCCGAATTGGCAATCGTTAAGAGATAGAGCAGCTTGGAGGAGCGCATTGAGGCTGGCCAAGACGACAGTCCGGTTTTAGCGCCGTCGATGTAAGTGTGTATATATCCCTATGTCTATTTTTTATAAAAATATAATAAGAATACTGCAATGGATACACAAAACCGACTTATTTTTCTTATACTTCTTAGTAAAATTTAAGAAAAAACCAATTAATAACTAAATTGTTATAAAACGTTTTTATATTAAGATTTAATATCAGTTTATTAATAATAATATTTTCCCACTACATTCCAGTCCGAAACTGGGGATAATTTCAACCTCAACCAACGGGTGTTAGACTTGTCGTGACTATTTGTTTTCAGTGTATTATTAGTCAATTAATAGCACCTAAACCAGTTGTAAACGAAGCCAGTCAAACCTTAAATTTTATTTGTATTTACTTATTTTTAATTCACTATAAGAATTATTTCGCAATGTTATTGATATACATAAATGGAAGAATTTTTTTCGCGCTAAAAATTGTCCGCCCGGGATCATTTTATTAAACAGAGAATTATTAAATATGAAAAAATTATTTAAGGATTAATTTTTTCAGTTATTATTTTAAATCTAGAAACTACCAATTTATAAATAAAACTATAATACGTATTGGTAAGAATAAAAGTCTTTCTTTTATGATAAGAAATAATCTGTAAATTTGCTAATTTCGAATTGAAATAATTTTTTATTAGAAAATGTTTCTTGCATGTAAACCACCATGTTTAACAACATTGAAAAAAATTTAACGAGACCAATGTAATAAATTCCACAAAAACTCTTTAATAAAATAACCAAGACCATAACCATTCATGTCCCTCAATGGGATGATGATTGTCGCTGCGGAGAGTAAACATCGTCGTTGAGGACGAGATGGGATTGGTTAAATTTATGAGTTCCTTTGAAGATACTTTGGTCAAATTTGGAGTTGGGAATGATTATTTGGGTCGGAAAGTTTGGTCGACCGCATTGCTTCCAAACGAGGGAGGGGGGAACGCGCGATTATCGCGGTTTTTCTACTGAAGGCAACGTTGTCGTCGTCGTTTTAAAGAGCTCGGTCCAATTTCTGCATTATTAATGAGAGAATCAGAGACAGAGGAGCAGACTGATAAATTCGCCGCGGATGAAGGATGCTGACTTTCCACGAAACGTTCATCTGGATAACCATAATTGGAACTTTTCAGAACGAATTCTGTAGTGGAAATATTAATAATCCCCATTTAAAATACCCTCCCTTCGCATTCACGATACATCTTTCTCTCTCTCTATCTGGTTAAATATTTATGTTCGTTAATTAATATTGATTTTTATCGCAGAAACTTTATTCTAATTAGAAGCCAAATACATTTAATTTATGTACAAACGAGATGATTTGCGTGTTTAAAGATTGCTCTCGATAACTCGTGACATAAAATTAATTAATTTGCTTTCGGAGGTGGAAACTTTAATTACCAAATTCCAATCCGAATGATGTATTTATTCTTATCAATCTGATTTATTCTCGTCATTCATAAGATTAGATTGTTGTGTATAGTGTAATTAAACTTGAGTCATTAAAACTACATTACTCATGAATAAAGTTTGCTTTTATGGGTAATTTAAAAATTAATAGTATTTTCATGTTCTATTAGGGTGATCTACTACAAACAGAGGTATGGAAGATCAAAATAGGCCGATTATTTCATTTCATTCCTACACTGAATACCTATTTTAGAAAGAATGAAATAAACTTTACATTATTCGAAGGTGTAAT
>JXOV01017503.1:0-18663 GCA_001014945.1 Clogmia albipunctata | reverse complement strand
AGTGCAATAACCTATACCTATAACTATATATAACATTATTACTTTACAGTTGTCCTTTTATAACACATGGTATTATTAAGTTTTGTTTAATTTCATTTAAAATTAATAGGTTATTAATTATTAATATTATTCATTTTAAAATTTATTATTAATTTTAATTTATTTATGATTTGTTGGAAAATCCTTTCACAAGCAGAAGCAGTTTCAATTGTGTAGATATGGATTTCAAAGAAAATATTTTGGAAAAAAAAATATTTTTGAAAATAAATCATAATAAAATAAAATTAGAAAGAGGAAGATATGGTATTTATGAAAATATCACCCATATGGTCATCATGGTTGCACTTGCAGGACTTTATCCTTTTCATAGAATTTTCCCAGATTAATTTAGCACTTTACTGCTGTATGTCCTCGATAATTTCACGAATTTCGATTTAAAAGTCTTTGTTGGTATGTTGAATAATATTTTAATCCTTAATTTTCATTTGGCGTCGGAGTGGCGCAGTAGGTTAGAGCCATGTCACTTAATTCAATTTGAAAGTGTGATAACATTTACAAAATACAATATTCCCGGCCTCTNTGTATGTCCTCGATAATTTCACGAATTTCGATTTAAAAGTCTTTGTTGGTATGTTGAATAATATTTTAATCCTTAATTTTCATTTGGCGTCGGAGTGGCGCAGTAGGTTAGAGCCATGTCACTTAATTCAATTTGAAAGTGTGATAACATTTACAAAATACAATATTCCCGGCCTCTACTGTCGAACAACTAGTGTCGTCAATACTATTTATTCTATACCAGACAAATGTTAAAAACTTGGTTGGAGCGCATAGAATCGAAGGGATAAACCGGACCTTACTATATAACTAGTAATTTGCTGCTATTCAATGAATGCATCATATATAGATTACACTTATGAAAGAGATGGTCTTCCTAGTAGTATGCGTGTTCTGTTTCGGTGGGAAAAACCTGTCAATCAATAGGCTCTATACAGAATTATTGTTCATGGTGCTAATCGCTTTATAACAAATAATGATTCGTGGTTATTATATTCAACTGTCAAATATGGAAGATGAAATGAATTGATATGGGCATTGGAAAACTTTTATTATTTAGAACTATAGACCTAGACCGATAGAAGATTTTTATTTTGCTGAATAACTTTTTGCATTAAACTTTAACAATTTCATTGCTTAGTTATAACGTGTTTTTAGAAATTGCATACTTTCTTTACATTCATTCTTATCTATTAAAAATGAGCATTTCTATACACTATCAAAAAGAAACCACTTAAAACTCTATATATGTATGTCTGGTAAATAGCTTTAGAAGGTCGAGGAAATGGAATTTGTTAAATAGAGTTTGATATTTCTGAGAAATTATATAAAAACTTAAAATAATTACCATAAAATTATGGACAAATGTATTCCAATCATATAAAAGAATACTTTCTTCTCAAGCATTCAGATTGCTAGATATGGTAATAATGACCGATTAGAAATCGTTTTCCTTGGTGCTAAAAATCTTGGTGGAAATCACCTCGGCAGCATTGAAAGATGAGCAATTTCTCCGCTTCCAAAGAAGAAGTAGCATGTTTTCTCTTGTTGCCGCGAGTACATATAATCGCAATACTAGTAATTAATTGCAAACAATCCGGAAGGCAATGAAACCGGCTAATTAACTACAAGTATTTGTGTTAGTAGCACCTGTGGATTTCAACAACATTATTTACGTTTAGGGTTACAATTTGTATTTCAATTATTTCTGTGCAAATCAGTGCTTAATGGCCTCTAGAACAAACATTCATTTATCTTTCAGCTTGAAAACTGTTAAATTTATGTGCAAAATTAATGCGAATCAGATATGAGTGGCATGACAGTGACGAAATTCGTGGTCAGAGAACAATAAACTGCTCCAATTGTCTGACATTGTTGAAAGCAACGTGGTCTAGAAAACATGATTCGTTTCGCAATGACTCTCTTTTGTCATGATCGTTTTCCACCTCTTTGTAATGGATGCTAAAATATGAAAATGTTTTCAAATTCACTTGGATGTAACAACTACCATTGGCCTTCAAATTCTACAGTATCTATTAATAAATTATTATCGATGTGCAATGGACAAAATTACGCTTTTTGCAATTACATGCTTAATGAAATTGACTGTCCAATGTATAATTATGATGATCATTATGCGATGAGATCATATAATATTTATTCCCTGTAAATTATATACGATTGTGTTTTCTATTCTTACTTCTCAAGGTAACTTGTAGAATTATTTGAAATTAATTCAAATGGTTGTTTATCTATAAATCTATGCCGGATATTTTATTTTCTTTTATTAAATCGTATTTGATTTTCTATAAACAGCGATGACTGCAACATTTGTCAAATCATCGGCATCCGTTTGCAATTATCTTACAATGGAAATTGCGATGTACATAGTAAAAAAATGACTAGAAAACATATCCGAAAAGTATGAAATTCAAACGCTTAATTCAATGTCATTTTTAAAAGTTTTTTTGTAGAATATTCACTAGTAATTTACTCAGGGACATTAATTATGCATTGTCATTTCTCATATTCAATAATAATGACCCAAAATGTATATATGTATAATATGAAGTGTAATTAAAAACTGAACAGTACTCAGGATTTAATTGGTGTTTTTATTTTAAAATGATGTTAGTGTTTTTTTGTTCGTCAAGAATGCAATTATACGCAGAAGTGTTTTTATAAACAGAACCATTAAAATATGCATTTTATCATGTTAATATTTCAAAGTTTATTGTTTTTAAATAATTAAAAAATTATTTTTTACACCAAAATACCACATAAACATATTTAAAACACTTATATCTTCAATTATAATTAATAAAATAAAATAATATTATAGAAAACCTTTATTTTATATTTAAATTACAAAAAAATTGAGACAAATTCAATTCTAAAAATTTCCACAATTTTAGTATTTTATGCATTTTTGTAGCTTAAAATTGATATTATGAGACTCAAACTTGTTCTGTCAAAGTCGTTATTATAGCAAAAGTGCTTTAAAGAATTCTTTAAAGCACGTTTGCTTTTTCTTTATTATTAAAGTGTGACTTCCGTAAAAGAAATCCATAAAATTTATATGGTCTTAAGTTTTGAAGGGCGTGGCTTAACTATGTTTTGTTAGTGTTTTTTAAAAATGGCCGATGTGGTTACGCTTCCGGCTACCTCTTCGGAGTCAAGGGTTCGATCCCTGGGCGGGTAGGATTGACTGGGTCCTTTTTCAACTGGTCTAGGTGCTATTAATTGACTTCAAAAGTCTCAAATCATAACTGTACTTCCTGATACAGCGCCGATTTTCAAACCGCCATTGCGCCGTTAATAATTTGTCTATTTTAAGTTTGTAAAGTGCGAAAAATGGCCAATAAAACGGAGATTCCATAGACATGTAATTTTATTATCTAATCATAACAGTTAATTGGGAAATTGGATTTTAAAAATGGGGGCGGATCGTCGACGAGCAATAAAACTGGTGTGACCAAAGCATAATATACTTCTTAACACTTTACTTGATCATTTCATTGTGTATTTAACTAAAATAACCGGATGTTTAAATTAGAATCAGAGAAATAAAATATTCCTCAAAATGTTTTCTTCTTGTTTAGGTTATTACTGAAAACCGTTCCCTATCAATAATAACCTAAATCGTAAGGACCAGAGCTAAGAAGCTTACGAAAACTTGGTCCAGGAATTGAAAGGCAAAAAAATTGAAAGTTTCATCTCCAAAATTAAATCTCTTTTTTATGTTACTTTTGGGTATTAGTTATGTCTATCAAGATATTTATCTATTTTCCCGGAAGTCTATAATAACTAACAACCAATTATTGAAAATCTTTGCGTTTAAGTGAATAAGCAAACAAGAAAAACAGCAATTAAATATCAATATCAAATAGCATAATAGTTTCTATGGTGCAAAAAAGCGTATTACTCATCTCCTGTAAGCTATTAGATTGTTAAAAACAAATTGCTTACGTCATGTTACTTTAAGATTCCCGCCAATTTAATCATCGATATTGATAATTCCCCATGGTTTAATCGTGGCTCTAAGATGCTGTCTAATTCTATAGTATAGGAACAATGGTTGTGTTACGTGCTTTATTGGAAGCGGCAAAAAAGCTCCAATGGGTCAATGTCACTGAACTGGAAATCAATTACAATCACTGTCGACTGAAATTGAGAAGTGAAACACTCTTAAACTAGTAAGATTTATTTTTCTCTTATCATTTGAATTAAAGAAAAATTTTACAAATAAATTTCTCTTCTGGTTTTAGCAGTTTCATTCAGCATTTACAGTTTCTTGCTATTTATCACAAATACTGTGCGGAAACCTGTTTGATGCGGTGCAATTAATTGGGACTAGCTGAGCTGGAAATGTTTCCAGTCCACTTATAATAAAAACAAGTTTACCATTTTCGCACTACATAGAGAGAAGATTAGTGAAAATGAGCGACTTTGCGGAAAGTGAATGTCAAGTGCAAATCTTCAAATTCGCCACCACTTTGCCAAATCGAGTCGAGTCGCGCGCGCGTTGCTGCCGTCGCCGCCGGCAAAAACCATAATTAAACGCTCCACTGAGTTCGTTGTACAATTAGATCTTCACTTAATACAAATTAAAAATAAATCATGAGCAATTACAAATACGATTTTATGCCGGCTTTTTGCGGTTAAACAACTCGATGCTAACTTGAACTAATTTCAATCAATAGGAACATTTGACATAATTCCATTAGGAGATCATCATCTTTAAATAATTTCATGGTCCATTTGAATGAATAGATAAATTTATTGTTTTGATTAAAGCAATAAATAATTGATGACTTATAAAAATAGTTCAATTTAGAAAGGGAAAGAGATAATTATAATTTTAAATAAAATATATTGAATCGTTTGTTTTTCAAATACAATTAGTCATTTATTTTGTATGCATTTTTGTTGAATAAAATTGTTATTATACTAATATTATACATTTCTGTCTAAAGACATTTTAATTGCACTCATGCTTTTATTTAACTATTAGGCCTGAACGATTTTCATCGAATGGATTGAATCCATATAGAGTCAGTTTTGTTGTGAATGGTTTACTGTAGGGGTGTTTCAAATTCTAGAATTCCCAATCTTAATTAAATTAGTGTTTTTGGCAAAACAACAGTGTACAGCTTGACTTGTTTTGATAATAAACGAATCAATTACATTTCTATGCAATTACTCAATATCGTATATAAGCAATCCATTTTAATATAACAACATTTACTACGAATGTTAACCAATTTAATTAAATCATGATTAAAACACGAAAGAAGTAAAACAAACCAATTACATAATGTTTCCTAAAATGGATTACATTTAAAGTATGAGTAAATACCGATAATTCATTAAAAAGTGAGATAAATACCAATGGTGTAATCGATTCTAATTGAAATTTAATTTCATAATTAAACGGTATATAATTTAAGATAAGTGGGAAACTTCTAATATTAGAGATTTAAAAATAGTAATTATAACGGTGAACACTGAAAGTCAACAAACTACTTAACTTCAGTAAAAAAGAAATCTATTTCTAAATTTATGATAAGAAGCCAAATCTCATAATAGTACTATTAAAGTAAATTGTTTACCAACAAAATCGTAAAGCCTATTGAACCAATAATTTATGTGAGTAAAGCAATTATTGCGCAAAAACTTGACTCAAATTTCAGCTCTTGATTTCTATAGGTGATTTAACTGGTCATTATTTAATGGTTCTTCAAAGCCAGTTATTGTTATATTACTAATTACACTCTTTAAACGTATTTCGATTTGGAGTGTCAGATTGGCAATGAAATGTATCCAATATCTGGCTCTATAGTTTTTGTTGATCTTTGACTTTTACATCTGACAATTTGTAACAATGCTGTTTCTTGTTTGGCATTTAAGATTTTATAGGAAATGGAGAAATTTCGATTTCAAAGATAGTCGTGTTTTATGGAGAAAACTTTCAAATATATGTCGTCTTCTGTTTTGAAAGGATTTTATTATATTGCGGAAAACAATGCGGCAATTTGTGATCTCCCACTGGCCTATTACTGGCCTCTTAAATTAAATGGCTGTTAAACAGATTATACATATCCATAATGATCAGGGAAGACATTAATTAACTGCCGAGCTTTGCACAATTCTTACCTAATTCTCGGGAATTTGCAACCGTTTTTCCCTCTTTCTCTTGATTTTTTTTCGTTACAGCATTCAAATTTTAAGCGCGATTCCCAACTCTACTTACTTTCGGTTTCATAATCTAGTTGGGGGCCTCACCACAGCTCGATTCATTTCTCCGGCAGCCAGCCCCATGCTGCACAACATTCCATTTTGTGGACCACTGCAAATACAATCTTTCAAGCTTACACAAAAGTTTATACACCGTTATGCAAAAATAAATCACACTTAAGTACGATCATCAAATTTGCAAAATGGTTCGTAGTCACTTTTCAAGATGCTCAATCTGATGATCTGCATGCAACCATTACAGTTTTTGTGAATTGTGGGTCTCCATAACGAAAAAATTAAAACACTTTTAATGGCACTATTAATAAAATCGTTTGGTGTTGGTTTTAAGAAAAGTGTTTATGGCCATCAAATATTATATTACTCACTTTAGTGTCATATTTTTATTAGATGCTTTTTAGAGAATCACTCAAATTTAGGGGAAAAATAATGTGTAACCAAAAAATAATTATTTTCTAACTGAAGATGTCCTAAAGTTAAAAAAACCATGATTATAGTTTTACCTTACTAAAAATAATCAAATAATTAATATGGTCTTCTAATATTTCTATTAAAAAATTTAATGTAAATCTTTACATTTTGGTAATAAACAAATAAACTATTTTAGAAATAACTAAATGATAAGTATTGTTGTAATTATATATTAAATTGGTAAGAAACTCTTATTTTTTTTATTTCTAATGAGGTGATCCCGCACTTTGACCTGAAGATCTATTGTGCTCCCTTATATCTCTGCCCTCCGCAGTTGGACGTATTGCTTTTAGATGTTTCCAATCCCTACGAAGGTCTAGCTCTAACCATTTGGTTTACGCAATCAAAATTGTCAAATGCCCTATCTATTCATTTGCCAATCTTTCAAATGACAATTGAATATCATTTCTATAAATCATTATTTGCTATGATGTGATTAGTACCGTGAGCTAATTATTCTATATAGAGACTATTTAATTGACAGGATTTTGACACTGAAATAGAACACACATACTACGAAGAAGATCATCCCTTTAATCTATATCTGTTCATTGAATAGAAGCAGAGTACTTGTATTACAAAGATCCGGTTTTTATCTCTTCGATGCTGTGTACTCCATCCAAGTTTTGAAAACCCGTCTCAATTCGAACAAATAATGTTCACGACACTAGTTGTTCGAATGTTGAGGCCGGTGATATTACTTTGTAAATGTATTTAAACAAATATTAATCACATATTGTTATTATTAGTTGATAAAGGCAAATGAATTTGGGAAATAAAAAATCATTGCATTACAGGGATTTAAACACACAATTTCAATTCTGTAACGCTGACTACGCTGCTATTCCAGCCCAAAAAAAAACATTTATCAGAGAAACTGAATAGGATTTAAAACACTAAATGATGAAGTTAAAAATAAATAAATCTAAATTCTTAGACGAAATTTATTCAGCTTGCCATTTCTAAAAACGAAAAATGTTCTACAAAATTTTACAAACTTAAGCATTTTTAGTCTATCGAGATCAAATTAGTAATGATTTCACCGAATTATAACTCTTTTAATCTTTTTTCTTGGAAAGCAAATATTTATGACATTACTTAAAGGCATTCATGACGAAATCCGTGAAATTATTAAGGTTCTTTAGACTCAAACCTGCCAATTAGTTAAATTTTTATGGAAAAGATAAGATGTGTGTAACCTTGTATAAAACATTCGCCGATTTCTTTTAAAACACACAACTTTTAATAACATCATAATGAAACACCTTATTGAAAATCATATATAAAATTTTATTGCTTTTTTACAATAAATTAATTTGTGGAATGCGTAAAACTATATAAAAAATGTTCCCTTTAAAAGACGGTATAATATAATATTTCCAATTAGTAATTTTCCATTGATTGGCACATTTTAATCTCTTGTATGTTTTTCTGTGTCTCCGATCATGGGCATTATTGGTCAAGCTCCTAATAAATCACACAATTTTCTGTCTTATTCCTGATCAATAGCACCAGTTGGCCAATTGTGTCGATCTAATTGTTCTGTATTGGAAGCACGATCGACCTTCAAATAAATGTCGTCGAGTGTAATTCGGATCCGAATTCTTATTGAAATTCCAAGTAGTTGGGCATGAGCTGAGCTGTGTAGCCTTAAACGCGGGGAGCTGTATATCTTGAAATTTAATTGCGCAATTGGCGAAACAGCAATTGAAAATGCACTGCCTGACTCTCACGGCTTATCGCCATCAGTCAAGACTTGCATAAGAAGCACAAGCCACGCCTATCCAGTCATCGTGATTGTCAATTATTGTGGCCGATGATGCCCGGATAATTGCCCTTTTGCCGCCGATCCACTCTTGCCTCTTTCACGTCCATAATAAATGGATCCGATGCTCTTTTATTACCGGAGAATTTTAACAATTCGGCCAATTGCTATTCACGTAGTGCACTTTGCCGAAAGAAAATGAAGCGGCACTCGTAGAATCCACAAATGTGCAAGTAAGCCAAGGCTATGACGAAATTTGCCTAGTAAGTAGTAATAATAATATGCAAACCATTAATCAGATGAGGAGCCCAATTCTTATGCAATCTGGACTGTAATTAATGCCCAAATCAATTGAATGACAATTTCGGGTAATTGTTCTCGAAAGCTTTACAGTTGTTTTTCAAAGAAATTATTCCGTTTTACCAAAAGCTATTAGTAACTACATTTAGATTGAATAAAGGCTATTATAGGGAGTGTAAATAGGAAACAGCCCTATCATACTAAACACATATTTAAAATAATGCACATATCTTATTTGAAAAGTCATAAAACTTAAATGAAAATCCTGTTTGGTAATATTTCATTGTATAGTAACCTGAATGATTGCGAAGACTTTTATAAATTAACATATACACGTAGCTTCCTTTGTTGTTTTAGGGAATTGGTTCTATCCTGGACACATGGCCCATCGCAACTTATTTAATTCTGCAAACCTCAGCACGTCGTTATCCGGGTACAGATCATAGACCTCTTCGTTGTGTAGGGTCCTCCATTCGCCAATATCAAATATCGGCACAAATATTCGCTGTAGAATTTTCCTTTCTACTCATTTTAGTCACTCTTCACTTCAGTGACTATTCTTATGACCCATGTTTCGCTGCCATACACTTTAGGTCGGGCTTAATAAGTTTTTTAAATTTAAATTTTATTCTGCTTAGAAATATCCTTTGGTTTCAATATATTTTGTAACGAGAATTATATCCTATTTGTTGCACAAAATCGTTTTTCAATTTCATCCTCCTCGATGCTATTGATGGTACTCCCTAATTATACAAAGTGGTCTACGGTCCAAAAAATTTTGATAACAAAGAATATAGTCTAAATTTAATAGTGATTTTTCTACGTTTTCATTGATTTAAGTTCAATATAAGTAGCTAACTTTTCTTATTTTTAAGTGGGGATAACTAATTTAGTTTTAAGATCAAAGAATCAAAATCGCAGTCAATTCAAATGTTAATGGCCAACATTCTGTTTTCCGATAAATCTCTAATTCAATTCAATTCAATTAATATTTAATTACTTTAGTTTGAACATTGCCTAATTATGAAATTTTATAATTTGAGGTAATTTTGTAATTAGTTATAATTCCTATTATAATTGACTCTAAAAACATTTGATTTTCTAACGGATGTTTGCAATTTATTTTAACAATGTAATTTTTTATTTAACACTTTCAAAATTTGATAATTATTTTAATTTAAGAAAAAATATTCCAAACTGCTAAAAATGCCATTTATTTCCAGTGAATTTTAAATTTTATCATATTTGTATTTTAAACGAATTGTAATGATTAATCATAAGCAGTGCATGACATAAAAATATGGAATATGAAACTGATCGAATCTGATATCTAATTGTATTGTAACAGAAAATTCTATTTTTTGAGATTTAAAACCAATTTTAGGCAAAAGAAACTAGAATAATACTAACTTATAAATAGGCCAATATAAACACTTGCGAGGATCATATCAAATATTATTTAAATAACAGACTATTTACCATGTTTTTATAAAATATTTTTTATATTTTTCGTAAGATTTGAGTCGCAATTTGTTACTTTATCGCCCTAGTAAAAATTTGGAATTTAAATCCAGGCCGTTATAACGGCCATATAATTACCGATAATTGGTCAAATTAAAACCGTTAAAACGGTAAATATTTTTATTTTATTTTTTTATTTATTTTTTAAGGTAACTTCAAAAAATTATGTTCTGGTTTATATTAAAACTTGTTTAAGGACTCGTATTTCACATTCGGTTTCTTGTTAAAAACCGTTCATTTTACTAATATTTTTTTAAAATCATTTCAAGTTATACTAGTAAAACAAATTTTTATCCCCATTTCAGAATACATTCAGCACTTTTGCATCAGCAAGCTATAAACGCCCAACAGCAGTTTAATCATAGACTAAAGTAACTTTCCTTGATCTCTAAAACTGAGTTTTTCAATAAAAACACACAACGAAAATTTATGGTTTGAACGAGCTTTATTGTGATTGGTCGATTTGACAATTCTAATAGAATTTATACATATATTACGTACATGATAATAAAGTTTTATTTTCTAAAGAATTTCTTTGTTTTAAAACAATAATTTAAATTAACACAGGTAAGTTGACGTCATATAAAGTTACGGTAAGAATATAATTTATGTGTTTGATTAATTACTTTGAGAAATTAACTACAACTTTTCAAAACAGAACTAAAACATAAAACGGAGGCCTCCTTTAAAAAATTTGAGCTATGATCTTATTAATAACTATTATTGATTTGAAATTCGATTCACCTTCTAAAAGCTTTAAATATTTACAAACTTAAATGCATGAAGCTAGTTATAAATAAGTTAAAAATAATTATAAAATATAAGGGGGGTTCGATTTTAATTTTAATTTAACCGAAGTTGCACGCCGCTTTCTGTCGGTTTCAAATTCAAAAAAGTTTAGCGGGAAAAAAGTGAGGTTATAAAATAAAGAGTCATCCACTACATTTTTAAAATTCAATTCAATTTCAGTGTAACGTTATTTTTAGTCTTGGATTTTTTTATTTTCTTTATTGTTCTTAGTTAAAGAATATTAAAAATAACATTATATAAATATACAAATTAAAAAAGTACTTCATAAAAGTTCAGTATATTATCTCCTAATCGAGTTTTCGAGGTCTCGGACAGAAAATGGTCACTCTCGACGAACAGCTGTAGCAAGTTTGCGCTTTTCTTGTGGATTAAAGGATTGCCATCATCTGTGTGCTGATCGGGGAGTAATGGCAGAATCTGGAGCCGACCTGTGAATTTTCGAGTCCTTAAATCAGGTAACTTACGATATCATTTTATTGATAAAACAAAGTAGTATAAATTTACTTAAGTATTTCAATTATAATTAGAATTCATTTGCTAAAACTTATAACATTCAAATTGAATTTGAAATGATTATTACGGTGGAAATTGAAAATATCTATGTTATTTTAGCCTATATTTTAGAAGGACAATTTTATTGATTTTTTTTTTAAGAAAAAATATGGCTGAAATTCAAATTTTATTAATACATTTGATTTGACTAGAATAAATTTTTAGTTATGGTCTATCATTTCTGGAGACGGTTTGTATAAACATTCCAATTGTTTTAGTGTCGAATTCTTTCCAAAAAAAGTTAATAGATTTATAATATATAACATAACTAATAATATTTCAAATTAATTGTTTGGAAATGATATATTTTGTTGTTATTTTGACTTTGATCTGTTCGAAAACAATTTACTATTTCATTTTATTGTCTTTAATTAGTTTTAGAGTTTATAAAACAGTGGAAAATTACTTAAATAAGACGATCATCATTAATTAGCCCGAAATCCGTATAGAGATTTCTTTGGAACTTTTTGTTTATAGGTATAAGCCACTAATTATTTTTCCTTTGATCGCCAACTCAACCACAACGAATTCTAATTTATTTTCCAGTTCTGCTAATTAATTGATTTACAAGTGGAGGCGCCAATAATAAAACGTTAAATAGCAATTAGATAAACGTGGTGCAAGTGGTTTGGTGTTAATTTTGCATACTATATGGTATGTCTTAGAACTGTAAGAATGAATTACGCATTTCAATGAATTAATTTGGTTTGTCCAGAATTACTTGCATTTTTATTCGAAAGTGTAGAAGATTTTTTGAAACTGCAATAAATTAATAATACACTCTTAACTGACTTAAAAAATGAAAGGGGTTTGATCAATACCGTCAAAAGTTCTATGTGTGTGTGTGTTTTTGAAATATTTACGGCCAGGAAAAGATTGACTTAATACAATTTAATAAGTACAGTTTAGTGAAAATTCAGTGATAGAACATTCCTCGTCAGAAGTTGCTTTAAGAAAAACGGGAGTTGAATACAGACAGAAAGTAGAAGCAGTAAGTACAATATACATTACAAACTTTTAATAATCGATTGCTATTAAAAATAAATCCGGAAAAAATTGCCCCATCTTGTTCTCTCTTCAAAATCTTTCACAATTTCTCAAAAATTAATCACACTAATCGGATGGTCACTATAAGCTTGTCAACATATCCGTCTATTTTGTAATTACTTTTATATTGAAACCAAACACTCCAGTAAAATTCGTCATAATAAGCGGTTGAACACTATAATCTATGTATATAATATCTATATAAAGAGAGTCCCAAAACGTAATGAATTAATTATAAATGAGAAATTTAAGTTTATAACTATTAAATCGATCAGATATTCCTAAAATACATTACTTATGGGTTTTTCTAGTATAATACATCAACAAAATTTCTGCAGAATAACGCCTTTAATACCATATCCTATTTATCTACTGTATATCTTTTGAAATTTGTGATGATAATAACGATGAAACACCAGAAAAGTCATATTCGTCGAAATTAATTAGAAACCCGATTTTTAATAAACCAAAAATTATTAATTAACTTATTCAGTTAGGCCAGTAAATTAGAATTTAATTTTACTATATTTTTAACAAATAGTAGCTAATTAATTTCAATTCCAGCCCATTTTGTAGGCTTTCTGTTATTTATTTTGATAAATAACACATAAGAGGATGCACCTTATGATTCACTTAAGAAAACAATAGCTCAAAAATTCTATATTTAATTAAAATCGTGCGTTATTTTGAGACACCCCTATTTTTTAATATCTTTATCAACGAGGAGAATTTAAATAAATAACTTTCCGCGGGCATTTTGAGGTCGATGTAAGTAAGAGGGAGATAAAAGCTTTTAAAAATAACAAAGTTCTCCCTCATAACAAACTCTTCATCCTCTTCTAAGAAGAAGAAGAGGCTAGTTTAGGGTTGCTATATTTATACTAGTATGAATTTACAAATTAAGTACGTTTTTATTTGTCCAACAGAAAAATTTCAAAAAAACCTCGGCGGGCGAATCGAATAGTCGTCGATATTTGAAAAAATATAAAACTAACTAAATAATTAGTTTTCATTCTAAACTACTTCAATGTTCCTTTTAAATTGTGAGAAGACGGTCTGTTCTATGTTCCTTGATAGTTAATAATAATAAATTGGTGTTTACAAATCAACAAATTAAATAAATAAATTGGAAGAAGGAACTGAGTGGTGGATTTGGAACGGTGCGTTTGAGTAGTGCGGGTGCTGTTGATGGATTAACAAAAACGTATAAATCACAGAGTTCAAGTGTTATAAAATTTAGTGAAACTAGAAACACAAAAAAAAAATTCAAATCGAAATAATTTTTCAAATTTTGTCAAAGATCATAGTTGGAAAAGGCGTGTGGAATTTGTTTGTCGGTGTCATAAAGTTAGTCTTTAAGAGGTGTGTTGAAAAAAACGGCATCAATTTTTATTAATGTCAGCTTAAAAATCCAATCAACGACGCAAACAGTAGCCAAATTAGTATATTAAACCGAAATTATTAGCCAGCTCCGAATTATATAAATTATTGGCAATTCCAGCCGTCTCAAATTTTTTAAGAGAATTTAATAATCATCATCATTTCAGATGTACAAATCTCTATATTAATAAATCTACAAGATCGCGATCGCGGTGACGACGAGCCACAGCAACAACTCATATGCGCGAGAGATGTGTTTTGGCTTTAACGGCAGAGAGCATTTATAAGGTTGTGCAAAAACCGGCTTCATATAAAAAGACGTTCCAATTAATTTTCGTATCGAAATAATAATGAAATTCTTATTCAAATGACTCTTTTTTCTGTTGGGAACGCGCGCGCGGAGAGTTAAAACCGGAAAATTAACTTTGGCACGAGTGTTGGGAGGATTATAATCATAAAGAAAGAAGTGTTTCGAATTAAGTGTTGGGTGATCTCTTTTGCAGGTAACAGCACAACCAGCGACAAGAAGCAAAAACGCTGGCCAAGGAATAATAAGGCAATAATTTGAGAAAAAATTCAAGACTGCTTGTGATTTTGAGTGTGCAATTCTGAAATCAAATGAAAGAAACCGTGATGGTCACTAGCATTTGATACCCCTGAAGTTTATTGAAAGTGAAAAAAATTAAAAGGAAAGAAGAAAAAAAAAACAAGTGTGGATAAGTCATGATCGCCATTCGGATTACATTTCTTCTGTTGGTTCTGGCGGTGAATTTAGGATCGTCATTAAACGGCGCTGAACCCACGGTAAGTTGTACTTTATTTATAGCCACTTATTAATACTGGTTTTATTATTAAAATATTGTAATTAGTGTCGATTTAATCGTCTATTAAATCGCCTTCTCTTTCGCCAGCGATCGTTTTTCAATAATATAACATCGCGCCGCCGCTTTATACCTGTTGTTGCAAATTGTGCGAATTATATCGATGTAAAGTCGAAGATCATTATATTGTACATTTATGTAAGAGGCGAACCTTAAGCCTCTTTAAAATTATTCATGGTGGGGTACTTGACGTCGTTTATTCGGAACCAGCTGAAAAGAAAAGAAATGAAAAAGACCACATTGGGAAAAAAAGAAAACAGAAAGACTTGTTTCGGTCTCTTCGGAATCCCTTTACAAAGAGACGAGATCTTTCAATTCTCTGTTCAATATAATAATAACAGAACGATTTCTAGACTGCGTGTCTCCACCTCTACACAGATGTATTATGGTACATTGTGCTCCCTTCTCTCCTCTCCACCTTCTTCGTCTTCTGCTCTAATATTCTTCACTTCACTTTACAACACAACTTTGGCTTTGCTGTGGGTTAAATCTTCTTCCACCGCCCGCCTCCTCCTCTTCACTTCTACTTCTTCTACACTTTTTCGCCTCTTTTGTGCGCTGCTCTTGACTGCTTGTGTCGTGTGAAAAGCCAGGGAAACAAAAGAGAACCTTTGTTGGCCTGTTCAAAAAAAACCTCTTACAATTTCAATTGGAAATTAATTTGAAGAGAGGCAGCCAGCTCCTTTCCCATAAATCAATTGCAAGAGGTCTACTGTACATTTGTGATTTGTTACAATTTCCATAATATTTGTTACGTAACTTGTGGATGACACTTTTTAATAGATCAATCAATTTTTCATCGACCTATTTATTCAAATTGGATTAAATATTTATCACTTTTAAATTGATCAACTAAATAGTCATGAATTATGCTGGTTTTGTTCACCATCGACATATTCTAGAGACATTGATCTATACTGATAGCATTAATTAGGCTATAAGGCTCCAGGTGTGAAAATTATCGTTTGACTGGTAGCAATTAGAATTATGATCAAATACATGGAAAATTTTAACAAGGCTTTTGAAACCTGTTTAATTTCAAGGAAAAGCGAAAAAGTAAAACGTCGATTTCTAAAAATAAATTGTTTTTCTTTGATAAAAACCTTATCGTTTAATACTTCTTTGTATTAGGTTAGCTTTTATTAGTATTAATTTTACACAAAACCTCAAAGAATATCTCAAGGCATACAAAAATTAAAGTCAAAGGTTTTTAATGAGGAAAAGGAGTGTAGAAAAATCGAGACGTAAGCGAGTTCTAATTGTTTGTGAATTAATGACTGGACAATCCTGTATTGTTTTACTGAGGGTACCGTACCCGAATCGCCATAATTTCTTTGGACATCATAAGGGTTGGGATTGGGGTAAAAAGTTTATTTACAATTGGATTGCAATAACGAACTTCAAATAGTTATTATATATTTTTTTTATTATAATCCTGTATTGAAAAACTATCCTTTTTACATTGATTTGAGTTTAAAAATTTGTCGCTTTTTCATTAAGTAGTGATAATTTCAATATTTTTTAATGTATAATAAAAAAATTATAAGTGAAAAAATGTCATAATTAATGACCAAATTTGTCTGAGTGTCAAAATTTTGGCTCCATTTTAGCTTCTAAACTGCAAATTCGACTGTGATTACCGCAAATATGTTTTAAATTAATTATAGGTACAAGTTTATTAAAGTGAATTGAAAAAATTATGTCTGCTTGTCCCTTTTGTATATAAAAAACAATGAAAAACTCACATTACAGCTCGTATTTCACTTTTTTCACGAATAAAACGTCTAATTTTTACCCCTGTAATTATTACAAATCTTTCAAAAACTGATTTTAACATATTCGACGGTATCTCACATGCATCCTAAAGCTTGAATTATAAAAATACGAGTACATATACGTAACTTTATCGGATTGTTCTATTCCTTTTTTCTTTTCGAAGAGTTTTAGTTGAAGGATCTAAACTGAAATCCTCGAGTGAGTCCTGCAATCAACACACCATTTGTAATCATTCTTTTTATAGGCACAATATATCATGAATTGCGAATCCAAATCAAACCTTGTTACTTTAATAGTTATTATTACACACAAGGGTAGTATTAAGCCACGAGCGAAGCGAGTGCCTTAAAGAAGGCCCGAGTGTTGAATAAGGCTTATCGACCGTGTTTTATACACAATTTTATGCATTTTTAAATAAATTAACACCAAATTTTAAAAATTCTTCGAATTNTATAATAGTTATTTATACAACAAGGTCGATAAGATAAGTCAGTATTAAACAAAATGATTGTTATAAGCGAGTGCCTTAAAGAAGGCCCGAGTGTTTAATAATGCTCTTCGACCGTGTTTTATACAAAATTTTATGCATTTTTAAATAAATTAACACCAAATTTTAAAAATTCTTCGAATTTCTGTAAAAATACATGTTGCGCCCTCTATAATAAACCACAAGAAAACGTAGTTTATAAGTTAGCTTATTTTATTTTACACTAACAAAACACAGAGAAACCACGCCCAACGAAAGTGGCGTACATATAAATTTAATGGATCTCTTTTACGGAGGTCACACTTTAATAATAAAGAAAAAGCACACGTGCTTTAAAGAATTCTTTAAAGCAGTTGTGCTATAATAATGACTTTGACAGAGCAAAATTCAGTGTTGTCATAATATCAATATTAAGCAACAAAAATTCATAAAGATTATTAAATTTCCTACAAATCGTCCATAAACCCTTTTGAAATTGTACGTCTGGTTCCAGAGATATCAAGAAATCGTGGGTGCGTTTATAGCCTAAATTCGCGCTGTATATTTTTCTATTTCTTTAAAGTTTAAAACATAATTCACGAAATATAAAACAAATCTGTTTAATTAATATAAAATGTATAAATAGTTATAAAATTTCTACAAATAAACAGTTAGATAATTAAATATTTCAAGCAAAAGACCCCCTTTTAATAAAATTGTTACAAATAGTATTAACCCAGCTTCCTGGCAGATGACTCTTTGATCGTTAACTTGATTGAATTACGTACGTGCATGCTCTTCATTATACGCAAATTACCCAGAATTGAAATGATATGTGATGAGTAGGCGTCCAAGGAACTACAAATGGATCAGACGAAAAAGTGTCTCTCTCTATCTCTCATATGACTGCGCGGCCTGTGGATTTTTTCCAATAAAGAATTAATTGGATGAAATTTATTTTATTGATGTCATCATTTTGTACAACAACGTTTTAGTATTCATTCTTATCCATCTTCTTCCTCCCCGTCTTTAAGTATGTAGTGTGTAGTCTGTCGACGCAAAGTGTTGATTGTTGAATTAGTTTAATAAAGTAGTAATTTGGTTGTTTTAATAATGTAATGACACAGAGATGCTCATACTGAGATCCATTTACCCGCATTACAGAAAATTTAAATGGGACAATTTTACATGGAAAGTAAATAGGATCGAATCTTTTACAGGTTTATTTTAAGGATAGATTTTTTAACATCTTTTTATGAGTTCNTTCGTATTCCAACACACAGACAAAGCTGGAAATTGAGAATTGAATTTTACACGTTTAAGCAATAGGAATGGAATAGAAATCAATATTATAAATTATACCCCTATATTTCTAAAAGATA
>JXOV01017500.1:0-10634 GCA_001014945.1 Clogmia albipunctata | reverse complement strand
CGGACCAACTTCAAATGGAGCCAAGGCATTATTTTCTTTACATATAATTTCGACCGATGCTTGTGGATCTCGGTACAACACATGATCTCCTTTCCAACTCTTTCGATCCTGAACAATCTTAGTTAATATTTAAGTTATACTTAAATTTCTTTTTTGTTTGGTTGGAATATTGTGTGAGACAAGTTCAAATCTTTGTTTCTCAATTTAATGTTTGTAACTCCACTGGTTGTGGACATTACTCTTTAATTAAATTTTGACTTTTATGCCTAGAATTAAAAAAAAAAAATAAAATCAGTAAAAACTACTTAACTATAAACATTTATAGTTTGATAATGAAACAGCCGCTAGTAAATAATGAAAGTTATTATGTTTAAATTAAACCCAGCATTGAAATTCAAATAAATAATTAATATTATACATAAATATGATATCATAACATTTCAATATATATTGACAATGAATTACTGCCAAATCTTTGCGTTACTTTCCATTTTGGGACAATAAACGATAAATAAGGATATCATATTCAAATTTGTCGCTAGATATGGAGTGGGCTTCTAAAAATTAATTTGATTATTTTCTAAATTTTAATATGTTTTTATTTAAAGAATTCAACACAGTAACGTATATAACAATTCCAGCGTTTCATGAAACTTGTTATTAAAATTTCATTGAATAAAATTACGATAGAAAAAGTATGACTGAAGGGATCATTTTAAGCAAAAAGATAAGAGCTACTTTTACAAAGGATTGTCTCAAATATTCGGTCTCAAGAGAGATGTATTTAAGTGAAAGTATGTAGCGCCTGCTTTTTGTCTTATCATCCTGTCTAGCCTTGAGATTGTCTTGTGATTCCGTTCATAAAATAGCGAAATTTTTCATTTTCATCATCTCCACTTCATTTCAACAATTTTCGTGATTAAGCAGAATTCAATCAGGAGTTATGAATTTTTCACTTCGTCAAATTTTATGGGAGGAAACTTTTCCGCATCTCATTCCACTGGACCATAATTCACGTTTTCAATCTGGAATCCGGGCAGGTCTTCTGTTTAACAAGGAATTTGTGCATTATTTACTTTATGTGTTGTTACTGTCAGGCTTAAGGCTTCTTAAATGGGGGATTTATAAATAGCATTATTTTTAAAGCGTACCAGTTAAAGTGAAGGACTAGAGGAGGTTTTTCCTCTCTTCTTCCAACTGCTGCATAAGCCTCTACTAAATGCTGGTCGATAAAGATTTGAAAGTTATCTTGTGAACTCCCCTAACATGGCAATGTAAATATGGATTCTGTAATCTCTTTGTATAAAAATGCTTTATTTTTTGTCAATATTTCCCTGATGGATTCTCAAATATTTTCCAATATTTAAACAATCGCTTTCTTTAGAGAATTCTTTTGTATGTATCCGAAGAAATTGCTACTCAACAATTTAAAACTTTTGTCCCCAAAGTATTTGATTAAGAATTAGGGTAATAGCTCGGTATTATGATTTTTAAATTCTTTTTACAGATAGGGGAATAATGCTTAAATTTGATCAATGCAATTTATATATGATATATTTGGAACCAATCATGAAACTGTTTGAATATTGTTTAATTTTTAATTGAAATTTATATTAAATTATATATTTTATTTCATGTACTCGTATTATTTAGCTCGAATGTTATGTTAAAAAAGTATGCTTTGTAATTTTTGGTTTTTTTATTTTATACAATTGAATTGAGAAATCTTTACATTTTAGTAGGCGAAGCTTCCTCTATAAAGTCCTTCATAATTACACCCTAGTTAGTTACACATTATTCAATACCCATAGACAATCACAAAATTAGTAAAACTAATAAATTTTTTAATCTTAGTAAGATGGGCAGAAAATATATTTCGAAATTTTTCTTGCTTACAATAAAGAAGGCTATAATTTGTTAATGAAATTGAATGTTTTTCAATGAATGACCAAAAGTAAACTGGTTCTAAAATTTTAACTGAGGTGTCTAATTGTGGTTTAAAAGATGGTGATATGGCGGCTATATCAGTCCGGATCACGAGTTCCCTACNATTTTTCTTGCTTACAATAAAGAAGGCTATAATTTGTTAATGAAATTGAATGTTTTTCAATGAATGACCAAAAGTAAACTGGTTCTAAAATTTTAACTGAGGTGTCTAATTGTGGTTTAAAAGATGGTGATATGGCGGCTATATCAGTCCGGATCACGAGTTCCCTACAAATATCTTGATATTTCGAACTAAATCAATACATTTGTATGCTCTCGTTAATTCGAACGAAAAAACCCATTGATATTTAATAAAACAACGCGAAAGTTCGAGGTCATCGGTGTACAATACTTGACAAATCAAAATTGCAGATTTTTTGTTGCAGTATTTCAGGCGTCTTTTGGTTAAAAAAGTTATTGAGCAGCACCAATTCAACCATCAAAGTTGTATTCATTTGTACGAAACTTTGCTCTATTGTGTGTATTAAGACCTTAATTTAGAAAATGGTTATCTTCTTATCCTTATTAGAATGGAAAAGGAAAAAAGTGTTTAATAGGCCCGCCTTTCCCCACACTAGGACCTATACGAGGTTTGTACACTTTTTGGGATATGTTCGATGTTAGTAATCTGGACATTTAGTATGAATTACTTTTATAGACTAGATTTATATTTATGTAAAACAACAATTATTTCAATTATTCAAATCAAATGATAAACCTGTCAGAAAATAAATGTAGGCTCAACAAAACCATTTACTAAATGAAAATGAGATTTCTCTTGGAAATCACCAATTTCAAAATCTCAATATATAAGCAAACAACCGAAGACCAATCTATTCAAACTCAAAACTGACAATTCGATAAAATAATAAATTTTTCTTTGAACCTGACTCTTCCTGACCACACGATTATCGAGTTAAAAACTTTATTATTCTCAAACATAATGCCGTATCAAGTCTGTCATTTTACCGTGGATTATAAAGTCAATCGAAAATTCCGTCATTTTAGATTTATTCAAGAAATAAATTACGAGCTGTGTAGGATTCAAAATTTTTTAATACTATTTTCTCATTTTTCAAAATCAGAGTTATTAGACTTTCAAAGAGAGTTGCTGCCTACTATAAGGCATTTCGACCCAATTTTTCGAAATTCTTAAAATATTTCGGATTGTCTACCCCTATCAATAGATTATTTATCAAATACTCCATAGTAGAGATAAGAAGGGTATGTTTATGGCTCTGAGCAATCAAACAAGTGCGTTTTTCCGTTTTTTCGCAAAACCAATCAAAATATTTGCAAATATTTTTGACATACATTTGTTAGTCTTTGAAGTTCTTATGAGTGCGTTACGCCTTAACTCGCTCTATATTCCTAAAATAAAAAAAAAATATTATGAAATTTATTTATTTATTTTTATAACGTCTTAATGAAAAATTTGTGAAAAATCAAGGTGAATTAAAGATTAAAATTGACTGAAGTTTCCGCATATTTCAAGTTTAAAATATTTGCAGAGTAACATTATTAAATACTCGTACGATCATTACATGCAATTTTCAAGAATGGTTGACAAGTTAAATAACTCGAACATAACACTTAAATTGTTTAAAACAATTATTACTTTAATAGTCTTGTAGTAGTATTACCAATTTTCATGAAATTATATTAAAGTGGGTTCACAATAAAAGTATCGATAAAAATTTATATATTAGCACCAATTTAACAATATCCACATTCTTCTATTTCGTAATTTGCTTTTAACACTGTTTTGTCATCTGTTTCGAATTGTCTTTGAAAGGAAAAAAACTGTTAAGAATTTGTAAATTGTTGTAGAGTCGCGATTTCACGAAATTGTCGAGCCAAAAATTGTTTTACAAGTTATGCATGTCGCGAATTCTTTCATGTTTTATTAAATGGAGCCTTGTTGCCTCAGCTAAGAAGTCTTGCCAATAAAACCAATAAAATATGTCTCTTGAATAACAAATAGGGCCCGCATATTTTTGTGACTGCTTTGGGTGCTGTTCATATTTATTTGCATTTCATCGTCATCAGATGTTTTCCGCAGTTGGTCTCTTCTCAGTTCAGACAAGTGGAATTTGATGTCAAAAGCAGACTTTCTTCCTTATAGAGTTGTTGCTTTTTATAGCGATTTTATTTAGAATTTTCCCCAAAAATGCTATCTGTTGTTGAGTTTTATTGGCATTCTCAAATCGAATTTTGGGAAATTGAAACCACCGAGTTGTTGGCAAATTCCTGCTTCTTTGTTCGGAAAAATAAATGGCTTGTACGTGTTTAACAAAATAAATTTATTGGAAATAGGAGTTTTTAAATTGAACATAATTGTTGGTATTTATTTGCATTTCAATTTATTTCGAGAAACTCAAATGCAATCGAGTTTTCAAACAATCAGAAAAGGGTGGATTTATTTCCGGGCAAATGATTTACTAGTCATTGTTTTAAATTAAAATGTGTAGTTGCACAAAATGACCGTTGCCAATTCAGGATTTCACATAAATAAATGAATATATAAAGCAGTATGTAAAACTCTGATTACCATCGAAAGTTTAATGAGGAGCAAAAACAAAACCATGAGCTGGCTAAAGCACAACAAAATCGTATTGTGGATTTCTGCAATTTCAATAAATAATGGCCATTACCCCTATTATGTAGTGCATTCATTCAACTTTAAATAATTTCCATTATTGAGTATTTTATGTACTCGTACTCTATTTTGTATTGACGGAAAGGGAAATGAAAAGGAAGAATTTCGCCATTAAGTGCATGCTTGTTTGTTCATCTGATAAAAACAGTTATATACTACTATGTTTTATAGTTTTAGCAATTCATTTTAATTTTCTTAATATTTATTGCCAACTTTTAACTGCTAATAGACAAAGAATAAAAATTTATGACTTTGTAAATAATGGTTACATTTAATATAATCATATTCATATAAGTATTTATGGACTTACTCGTATGTTCAAAATTAATATTTTAATAATACATCATTTCTGTCAAGAAGTTTGTACCGGATTTACAATAACAAGTATTGTTCTGTAATTTTGTATCATATACTTATTTATTTAACTTCAACATAGTAATTCTGCTGATATTTTTGAGTGAATTCATTGTCGAAATGACTCGGAATTAGCAGTCCAATACCAAAATTATGTATGGACAATTTGTAGGGAATTTAATTTTCTTTTAATATGGTTTGGCTTAAATACGTCGAGCCCTTTGTTAGCTACGTTGCGCTATAGCCTAAAAACCCGCTATGTCGGAAAATACTATCCGTAACTTTATGAATATTATCATTTACAGTACACAATAAACTTAGTTTTCAATAACCATCATTACTTTATATGAATTAAATTTTTTTCCCCATTTTTCGAAATCAGGATTTTTAGAGTTTCAAAGTAAGCTATAAGAATTTTCCCAATTCTGGATATATTTCGGATTGTCTAATTACCCCCGTCAATAGATTGTTTAATTAATATTCCATAGCGGAGAAAAGGCGAGTGCGGCTACAACGCTGACCCATTCGGCATTTGCGGTTTTTGGTTTTTCCGCAATTTTGCAAAATTGATTCAAATTTGCTTTTACCTAAAGTTGTAATCTGGAAAGAGATATATTGTGTGTAAATTTGAAGATCCAGCTTCTTTTGGTTCCAGAGATATCAAGGATAAACGGGTGCGACTATAACGTCAATTCACACTATATTTTCAAATATAAAATGGGTCTTCTGTTACTCTTTAGTATTAAAATTGAATTTGCTTAAATGCAAACCTCATTGAAAATAATCGATCAAAATTCATTGAAATACCAATTACTCGTTTTACTAGATATATTGTATAATATTACAGTATAATGCAGTGTAAAGTAGAGATCGAAAAAGTATTTAGAAAATATTATTGAATTCCATTGAAATTTAATATGAATTGAAATTTTCTCCATTTAAGATAAAATGGTTTTTATAATGAATTGATGTAAATTGTATGAAATTTACACCAAAACAAAATTGAAGAACATATTCATAATATCCCATAGTCACTGTCTTATTGTGTTCACCATGTTCTGCTAGGGGAAATTAATAACGGAATTTATTAATAATATCCATTATTTTAAATTCTATAAAATAATTACTGGGAACTGGAGATCTGAAGTCAGCCCTAGTCGTACGTTCGCTTTTCCAGTTCCCAATTACATCCTAATTTCATTGGGTTATTTTAAATGGCCCTGAAATCGTTACCGAAAATCTGGTAATTTAATATTTCATTAAATAACAACCATTTTACGACTATTAGCAGTAATAACAATAATAGAAATAAATGTGGCTAGAAGGGATTTTGTGGCCTGGTAATAAGGATTAGGGTTCATCGGTATATAGTTGCATGGAAATGATACAAGCATATATGAGGTTTAATGTTTATAGACAAACTCTATGAATATTTGGAAAGTTAAGGGATAGAAATTATGTCCTTCTTTGTTTCGAATTAGACTATGTTTTTCATAGGCATACGTTTTAATATGGATTTCATGGTCTAATTAAGGTTAAGGTATATTTTTGAACATTACATATTTTATGAATAAATTTTAAGTTTGAAAATTGAATGATTTATTATGTTTTTTTTTAAATGTTAAATGTTCTTTTTTCTTCCGTTAAGATTATAAGACAAATATTTGTTACGTGTCCAAAATAAATTTGTTTATGAAATTTAAACTTAAAAACTATTTTAATATCCTTTATTGGAAAAAAATTAGTTCAGAATAACCACTTAATTTTAGAAAAATACAAAAAATTAAAACAAATTATGAGTACGTGTGAGATACTTAAGTATTTTTTTAAAATAAAGTAATTGCTTTTTCTAATTTCTGTGATGTTTTGTTTGGAATTGCATTAAATTTTGTATAACACACAGTCGATTAGCATTAAACTTGGGCTATCTTAAAATTTAAAGTACTCGTTGTGCTTATGGTTTTTAAGGACACTCCTCACTATTTATCTTTTTCCACAATAGTTATTTATACAACTAGGTCGACAAAATAAGCCATAATTAAACATTACGATCTTTGAAAGTCACGGACGTAGCAAGTGGTTTAAAGAAGGCCCTCTTGTTTAATAATGCTTATCGATCGTGTTTATCACCAAATTTTATTCGTTTTCAAATAAATTAACATAAAAATCTAAAAAAAGTCATCGTTAATAAAAATTCAAATTTTTAATTGAGATCTAGACTTTTTTCATTTCAATTGGGATTTTGTTCCATGGCAATTTAGATTTTTAAGATAAAGAACCGTTTGGCATTTATAGAGTGGTCATAAATGCCAATGGAACAATATCGAAATTGTAGTGGAACAAAATCTTAATTGCAATGAAAAAAGGTGTAGATCTAATTCTAAGGGAAGATGAAGAAAACTATATCGTATTTCTCTTAGTAACACATAGGAAATATAGCTTTGTTCTTTACTTATTTTCAATAAAACATCTTAAATCTATGAAATTAAATAAAGAGATATACTAATTAAATACTAATTATTTAATGGTGTTAGAGAGAGGTTCTTACACATAAATTAGTGATATATTTTTCTTGTACAACAAAAGGTGGAGTTCAGATTGATTATTTTTGTTTCATGATTATTTTAAAATTGTTCTCAATCAAATTCATTTTAACTAATATTTTCAAGTTCGAATTGGAGGCTTAATTAAAATCAAAGTATCTGATTTATCATATATTGAATTACTTTCAACAAGTGCAACATCCGATTTCTTTCTTTTAAATTAACTGATAGCGATCTATTCATAAGCTTGTGCGAGGTAATTGAGTTTAATTGAAGCGTGTGCATTTTATTAGATTAAAATACATGAGATATGGAAGGAATTTCATTGCAGATGGGATTAATGAATACTTTCAACAGTGCAAATTAATTTATTCAACTTTCAATCCACCATAATTAATAATTACCTTCTAATCTGGTTTAAATTAAGTGCAGATCAGCCATTAGTTTTTGTTATTATTTCATGTTTATTTATGAAGTCATTTAAAAAGAAATAATTATGAATAATAATGCTAAAACAAGTTTTAAGATATTGCAAAAGAATGAAACTAATAAAAATTATTTAATATGGTAGAAAGTCTGAAATTCAAATATTTCCTCCCCAACTGTAGGGCTTTAATAAATTCAACAGGCATTCATTTCCATCTCAATCCAAAGTGCTGTTGCAATTATTCGTTAAATTAGAGAACAAAGCAGAATTGATGTTGAATGAACCATTATAAATTGTTACATGTAAATTGTCAGAGTTGAAACAAAGTTTTTAGTCCCCAAAGTGTTGTACGAATGACTTTTTCCATAAATCACAACCCTAAAAACTGTTCTGACGATAATTGACATTTGTGCGAAACTATATATAAAACAAAGCCTAACATTTTTATTGGTCTTAAAGTTTAAATACGATTTCAGAACTTTTGAAAGATTGGTGTTTTGTAATAGAGAAAAATATATATTTTTTAGTTTATGGGATATTTGAAATTTACTAATACAAATATGTTCAATATGCTGAATATATTTTGTTATAAAATATATTTATGTTATGGAGAAAATTTATATTAATAATTTTTGTTCTGTCAAAAATGTATCGACGAGTCAAGAAATTTCATCTGCATACGTTACCCTTTCACTCACCGATTTTCTCGATCACGTCGATTTGAAAACTTAATGGTTCCTGAAAAGGGTTTAATCAATTCTCTGTGTGTGCTCGTGTAAATGAAACGCGCGCGGACAGTTGCTGTTGGTTTATTTACGTGTGGGAAAGACTAATTTAATACAATTTTATAAGCATAAGATTATCGCGATGAAGAAATCAAAAATGCAGAATTGGCATATTTCCTATCAGAAGCTGTTTAAGGAAAAACGGGTGTGGAATACATACAGAAAATAGTTGCTGAAAATATTCGTATTGGAGATGGTTCGTCACAATATTCATATGTTCAATAACAAGTTTTTGGGCGAAAGAATATAATCTGTCATCATCATTGTGTCATTACAACCCTTAGTCCTGGTTTACAGCAGCGGCCTTCAAATCATGGACCCCCAGCTCAGTCGCGTTCTGGTCTATGTTGTCCCCCCATCTTAGCCGCGGGCGTCCTTTCTTTCTTGTCCTTGTAGGAGCCGCTGCTAAAACCATTTTCACTATGGATTCCTGGGGCATTCCACCGTTCTTGACTTAATGAAGATGACGATAGATGTATTATTGTATAAATGGTACAGTTCAAAGTTGCATCGTCGTCTCCAGACACCATCTTCACACACCCCTCAAAATATAAACTGTACAAATAATACATTGGATACATATCAATAAATAAACAAATAATAACAATTACCTCTTTCACCACCCGTTTATATAAAAACGAATATATATATGTATATATAACTTTTTTGGCTATTTTTAACTCTTCTGAAACAAATATTTTCAAAATTGATGTCATTTTTATTTCTCCAATTTCTGCTATTATGATAAATCTTTTATAAGACACCCATAAATATTATTTCATATTAATTCAACGAAACACTTTTCAGTTAATTGGTGGCTGGGGGTTAAACTGTTTGTTGCTTAAACTTATTATTCAAAGCTAAATCCGTATTTGCATACATTTTTATAGCCGTGAAATGGCTTTGCACCCGTCACTCGTTTAGAGACAGCGGCAAAACAGATTTCACTTTCTTCGGTCGTAAAATTTACCGTTTTCATTTCACAAAAATTATTATTATTATTTTTATGATTATGATTACGAGTTTGCAAAGTCCCGTTAAAACACGATGTCAATGGGAGCATATTTTACTCTGGCGTTTTGGCGCATGAGGGGATGAAATGAATTTAGGGTTTGTTTCCAGAGCCGTGTGTTTGTCTCAAGTTGACAAATTAAACAATGCAAATTGGTGTAGTGTTTAAAGTGTTTATTTAAACCTAAAATATAAGACATTTATTTTAATATTTTTTTTAATTTAATTATTATGGTAATTTGCATTAGATGGGTATTTAAAATTATAACTTATTATAGATATTGACTTAACAATTAAAAATATTAAATCTATTGATTAAATCAATTATTAAATAATAAATAAAAAAAATTCTATTCAATTCTCCNCACCTTCTGATAAAGTCGAACGCTTTGCTGACCATCTGGAACAAGTTTACGGGCCGAATCAACATGGGGTGCTCCCTCCCGACCGTTTTCAAGAAGAAACATCACATACACCAAAATTGAAATGGAGAAAGGTATCCAGACTTCTGAAGAGCTCGGTTAAACCAGACAAAGCTGGAGGCTTAGATGGTATCAAAGGCAGTATGCTTCTTAACCTACCTGATAACCAGATACAAATCTTAACGCGAATTTTTAATGGAATTCTTAAAACTGCATACTACCCTACGGCTTGAAAAACGGCAAAATNCAAAAATTATTATGATCCCTAAAAAGGGCAAAGACCCCACCGTTGTTAACTCGTATAGACCTATCAGTTTGTTACCCATTCTGTCAAAGGTATTCGAGCGAACCCTACTCAATAAGTTGCAACCTTGCCTAGATGAAATTATCTCCAACCACCAGTTCAGATTCCGGCACGGGCACAGTACAACTCAACAAGTTCATCGA
>JXOV01017498.1:0-12498 GCA_001014945.1 Clogmia albipunctata | reverse complement strand
AGTACAACAACCTATACCTATAACTGTATAATTTATATTCCACAAAGGATTATCAGTTCAAAGTGAAAACCCCCTCACTGCATGTTTTCGTGATATAATTACGTAAATAGCTGGTTCATCGTACTAATTGTTTATATAACTAACATTGAACTTACACTGTAAAGTNCAACAACCTATACCTATAACTGTATAATTTATATTCCACAAAGGATTATCAGTTCAAAGTGAAAACCCCCTCACTGCATGTTTTCGTGATATAATTACGTAAATAGCTGGTTCATCGTACTAATTGTTTATATAACTAACATTGAACTTACACTGTAAAGTGATCTATACTTCCCTAGTGTGCGGTGCTGAATATCAAGTCAATTTGCATCTTTATCCTATCCAAACATTATAGCACCTATGCCATATAATAGACAGTTTCTATTTAAAATAATTGGTAGTAATCCAATGGCGAGTCTAATAATAATAAGATCATTCAATGGAATTATCGTATTCACATACTTTATCGAAGACGATTGGTTTTAAATCGGCAGGTGAAGGAACCACGAGACTCGGGCAAGACTGTTTCTGGCTTAAATAGTAAATGAACAGTAGTTGGTGTTTCTCATGGCTGGTACGACTCTACGATTGTCTTTGTGCCAGTAACTGCTAGGGCGGGTGACTGATGTCTATATCCAAATCCAAAATAGTATTTATTTCAAAAACACGTAAAATAAATTTAGGAATTTAATAAATTAAAACATAACCGTGAGACAGACAATTTCCATTCACCCCAAAAATTTCATTAAACCGGAAAAATAGTTACAGTCTTTCGGGCACTATGACAAGAATTTTATATATAAGATAGTGACCAAATATTGCGGAGAAAAATATTTCCCGATAAGCACGAAGAAATTTAGTTCATAACAATTTGTATAATTTTTTTAACCTTAAATAATAGGCCTAAACCCTGTAGAAAGACAAGGGAAAGAAATAATAATATTAAAATTATATTTGTACACAAAACCAATACTAATGCAAGATGGCGAACGCATCAATTTGGTAATTTCCAGATGCAATACATTTAAAGCAGTTAGTTTAAAACAGAGTTTGAAGCAGAGGTTGAAAGAGCCCGCCTTGAGCAAACGACTGTACGATAGTTTCTGGGATTCACACCCGTGACTGTTATAGGACAAGTTGCATAGTTAGCAACTTTGTTATAAAATAAGACTTAATCAATGTTTATATAAGGTTTTCCTTAGACTAGATAGAGAAAGGGATAAGCTAGTGCACCCTATAGAATTTAAGCAATGATTGTTATCAATTAAGTTTACTTTGTCTTTATTGAATAAATGATTTTGAATCTTTTGAATCTTTGAGGTTGAAAGAGAGTTTCAAAAAACAAGGCAAGCTGTTCTTTTTTGTATGAATTTAGCTTGATGCCTCTCTAGGTGGCGCGCGTTGAATGTTAGTCAATAAATTTATAGTAGAAAAGTGTATGTTGGGATTGGTTGAACATTGGCGAGTGAACAATCAACGGGTCCTGTGGCGCAATGGATAACGCGTCTGACTACGGATCAGAAGATTCCAGGTTCGACTCCTGGCAGGATCGAATTTTTTTCAATTTTTTTTTCCTTTTTTTTTGTTTTGGGAATACAATTTTATACCAAACTAATTAAAAAATATTTTTATTTAAATCAATTTATCTATAATTTCACGCAGTCGCGTGACTTTTTAACTCTGTCAAAATAAATATCAATTTTAAGCAAGTATCTTTTTTGGAGCTATCTTAACAAATAATCTTCTTATTAAGTACAACTCAGATTACAGAGAAATGTGTATTGTTAAGGCTTTTTATCGCTAAAAAACATTGATATTTTATCAATTCCAGGTAATAATAAAAAGCAGATTAAAATTGCACATTGCACCAATACTTAAGATTAATCGATAAAAAAAATCAACACTTTCATCATTACTGTCTGATATCTTAAATCCTTTCTTGTTACTTTTGCATTACACTTTTATTCGGTGTTTGTAAAAATAGCGACACTGAGCGCGAATACAGAGGCAGCGCTAAAACCTAATACCCGTTTCTTACAATATACACAATTGAAATCATCTGATCAGTCGCGAAAATAAATCTTTATCTATTTTTCAGCCAAGCGACGACGACTCGACACAAACAATGATATAAAACGTAGACAAGTGGTTGTTGTGTCAAATTTTCGTGGGTGGACGACTCCCCTTTGTTTGCTAAGAGCACAATGGACGGCAGCAAATCCAGGAAAATTGTTGTGGCCAGGCAGCAGTCGTCATGCCCTTTGGAGGAGGATTTCCGGCTGATTGAGGAGGAACTGAAGGGTCTGGAGGATGGGGAGGTGCTCATAGAGGCAGAGTACATCACAATTGACGCCTGCCAGAGGGCTGCGATGCGGAAAATGGCCATTGGGGAGACGATAATCGGCAGTCAAGTGGCAAAAGTTTTAGAATCGAAAGATGAGAAATTCAAAGAGGGTGACTTTATTGTGGGGAATTTCGGATGGAGGACCAAAGCTGTGATCAATCCCGATAAGGAAGTCCACCCTTATCCTGTCTACAAGCTGCCAGATATTTCTCCGTTCGACAGAAGCCTGGCCTTGGGCCCTTTAGGCATCCCAGGAAATACTGCGTTTTTCGGATTTTTGGAAATTTGCCAACCGAAAGAGGGCCAAGTTGTGGTGGTTTCCTCGGCAGCCAGCTCCATCGGAAGTCACGTAGGGCAGATTGCTAAAATATACAAGTGCTTTTTAATTGGAATTACTGGCGGTGATGAGAACTGTGACCTCATTAAGAGGGCTTACGGATTCGATGCTTCAATCAATTATCAGAAAGAAAACGTCGATGAGAGTTTAAACAAACTCGCCCCAAAGGGAGTGGATATCTATTTTGACAATATAGGGGGTCCCATATCCACGAGTGTGATCCAGGCTATGAATCCCTTTGGTCGGATCAGCGTCTGCAGTGCGGCGTCAGCCTTTTTTGAAGACTTTAACCACTTACCAAGAGGACCCTACTTGCAACACGATTTTATTGCTAAACAACTGAAAATGGAGGGCTTTTCCGTCTTCCGGTGGGCTGACAGGTGGCTGGAGGGCATTGAGCAGAACCTAAATTGGATTAAAGACGGGAAAATCAAGTACAAGCAAAAGATTTACGAGAATTTCGACCAAATGCCCCACATTATGGCTGGAATTTATAGGAGCAATAATATGGCCCAGTGTATCATTAAGGTCAACGATTTTGGACCCTAATTAAACCCCCCTTACCCTGTATTTATTACCCTAAACATTACCCATTTTGCCTTAAACTTATACTAACAGTCAATATTTGAACAACGCAACGTCAAAAGTGCCTGTAGAAAAAAGACAATCCGACATCTAAAATTAGTATTAATATTTTGTTGGTTTCCTCTATTTTGTGCCTGATGTAAATAAAACTTGTACAAAGAAAATCAGTTGGTTTTGTCCAAGGTCTGCTCGGTTGTAAAGTCAAGGATGTGGCCGTGTATTGGGGACAGTAGTGCTGAGAAGGGAGAGCACCCATTTATAAGTTATATTCAAGAAATCGACCTTCAGAAACAAATTGAGACTGCTTTGGAGAAGAAGCGTAAAGAGAGACTCTATCTAGGTCAGGGGATTTACAATATCGAGGAGATGCCTAAGATCCTAACAGACTGCCAGCAATTGACCAAGCTCTACCTGCAAAATAATAAAATCTCAAAAGTGGGTGTTTTCTCAAAAAGTTCATTCTGATAATTTTCTATTTTTTAGGTCCCTGCAGATCTTCGGATGGCCAATTTAACACACATTTCGTTGAGCCACAACAAATTAGAGGTCTTCCCAATGGCCTTGACCAGTCTTCCAGGTTTAAAGTGGATCAATTTAAGTGGCAACACCATTCCGGAAGTACCAAGTCAAATTTCGAATTTAATCTCGTTAGAAGTCTTTTGGTGTAACAATTGTAAGCTAATTAAAATTGCAGAGGAGTTTGCCAAATGTAGAGCTTTAGTTACTCTAGGCCTGCGAGGGAATAACATTGAATTTGTCCCGGAATTATCCGATTTGACCAATTTAAAGTGGCTTACTCTAGAAAATAATTGCATTGAAACAGTATCTCTCAGTGGATTATATAACTTGATCCATTTCAATGCGAAAAATAACAGGATCAGGCAGATTCCAGACATGGTAACCGACTCCAAATCGTCTTTAAAGTACGTCTACTTATCATCCAATGACATACAAGAGGTCCAACTAGTAGATTTTTACAAAAGTAAAAACCTGAAAATATTAGATTTGAACGAGAATCCCTTCCCAGACGAAAGTATTTTGCCAATGTTAAAACTATTCCCACATGTGGTGTACCTTAGCCAGGACAAATGTGACTCCTCCAGTGAAACTGAAGGAAATACTTCAGAAAGCAGCGACGAGGAAGAAGATTGGGAATATTCCGTTGAAACTTCCGATTTAGACTCTTCAGACTCCGATTGTGATGATTTACATGAATTTGACGATCTACCTGAGACGCTTTCCAAGTTGTCCAAGTATGTCAGTGTTTGATATTCAATAAATAATTTAAAATATCGTTTTATTTTAACTCTAAAAATCTATTTTAACTACTTTAAACTTCAAATCTCCGGATACTTGGCTCATAGTCCCCTTCATTCGCCTTCCTCATCCGTTCTCTGATTTTCATATTGTCATATCGTTTCTTGTCTATTGACCTCTTGGACAGGACAAAGGCAGAAATTCCGGTTACTGTTATAAGTCCCCTGAAAATTTGAACCAATTTTAAAAACGATTTTTCATAGATAAGGAATAATCTTTTATACAAACCATCCTAATGCGATCTTGCTGTGTTTTCCTAACTGCAACATTTTAATGCTATTTTACAGAATTATTTACTATTTCATAAATAAAAGGAGAATTTCATAAAAATTCCCAATGTTTACAAAGACAACCCCTTGGTAAGCTGTCAACGGACGATGAATTCAAAAAGTTCGCTAGAAATTTTTAAAAAATAGGGTTGATTTTTTTGTTTCACTTGAAGTATTATTGGTAATTAACTTTTATTTTATGCCACGAAATACAGTTTTTTCTTGAAATAATTAGTAAAAGATATAAGACACAGAAATAATTTTATGAAATTAGCATCGAAGTATAATTAATTGAACAATAAATAAAACACATTTCATGTTTAAATAGATTATGTGTAGATTTGTGATTTTGAGACGATTTTTTTCATTTTGAATGGGGCTATTACAGAAATAAAATTAATAAATAAAATCAATAGAATGAAATATCAAAAATCTTTATAAAGGTTTTACTGTAATGCCGAGTTTCACTGTTACAAAAGCCGAAGCTACCAACATAATCAAAAATTTAAAAACACAATTTTGATTTAAAGCGTCGAATAACAAAAACTTGTTTTTAACGGTCAAAACAATCGAGAGTTTGCAATTATTTTGTGTTTTTTTGTTCCTTTTTGTGTAAAATAAGCTATGGAAACCAGTGAGAGTGACGTGAGTAAAAGAACTACCTTGTTTTGTGTTAAAATAATCACGTTTAATGTGGAATATTTCAGAATTCTGTCGTTGGGAGAAACAATGAGAAGATCTCTGACGGTTTCATTGATACAATTCTCAAGCTCAGCTCTGAAAACGTAAGTTTTGTTTGTATGGCCTACTTTAGATGATTGTTTGTTAATTTATGGATCAATTTGCAGAAATTCAATGAGAAAAACTGTTGGCAATTTCCCATCCGGGAATCGCTGGTGTTTTTCCAGCGTCGCCAGGAGAGCAGCATGTCCAGCTTGATCCGGGCTGGCTCACTGGCGGAGGCGTGCACCAAAATCTACGGGTATCGAGTCGATTCCGTCTACAGCAGCGTCAAGAGCAGCTACTTGAGACTTAAAGACGTTAATGGTAAGGCTTTTATCTTATATTTCCAGTTTCCTTACTGCAAACAATATTTCAAAGGGACTTCTAAGCAATTAAATGGATTGTATTTCTAGAAAAGCATAAATACATTCATTATAAATCATTTATTGTGAAGAAAAGGGTCTAATTTTCTTAAAAAACAAGTTCTTAAAAATACAAAAATTCAATTTTGTGTAAAAAGATAAGAATAAAGATAATAACTAAATTTAAGTTGAACAATTAAACATAACAAACATTGCAAACATTTGTTAATCTGTAACCGATTAAAGGTTAATGTTCCAGGTATCACTACTTGTTTTACTTTAAACAATAATAGTTATTTAAACGTGTGGAAAAAGAACCATAATTAATTACGAGTAAAGTTTCTGTCAAGCACGATTAATGCATAATTAAACAGGATTGAATGATGGGTTACTTTTTAGATGAAGCATTGGCTACTAAAAAGGAAACGGTTTTCAATAGAATTGTATAAATGAAATCAACAATTTAATTGTCATGACATTGTGGAAGAAATGGTTTTTAGGGGGTAACTAATAACTCATTGGAACTATTCCATGTTAAAGTATTAATAATGGGCTCTTATCAAGCTACTAATGGACTATATAAGTTAAAGTGAATTACATTTTGAGGCAATACATGATATTAGCTTTGTCATTCTTTTTAAATTTTATAAAATCAATTCTATTTTTTTAGAAATTTAAAAACATTTTTGATTTTGGGATTATTGTAGTTTCGGCCGTTTTCTGTGAGTAGTTCCACTTTCTCTTGTATTTGTTTGTTGTTAATGGTCCAATTCTTTGGTTTTTCGACACAAAAGCCAAAAATCGGTTTCTGCTTCACTTTAGTTATATGTTAAAAACTGGTAATTTTGCGTTTGTTGTTCCAGTTTCTAATCAAATATTTAATTTCATAATAAATCTTTAATTTGATTGATTAATCTTTATTTTGGACACTAATCTAAACGGTTATATATGTCCCAAATCTTTAATTTACTTTTCTATAATAAATTAAGATTAGTTACATTAACTTAAATATTATGTCTCGCATTCTAAAATATTAACCGCTTAGAGTTGATCCAAACCGCGCGCGCACGAGCCACATTATGAGGGCAGTCTGAACAGTTCTCAGCAGAACCGCTCGGTGACTCGGCTTTCTCAAAACAAGTACTGGATCATTTAATACATTAAATAATTTAGTCATTGTATGTTACTTATACAGGAGTCCTTTATTTAAATCTAGCATTGATATAGACAGGGATACTGAGAACTTTCCTCTATAATAAAAAAAAGACAATTGCTGTTTAGTTAGAACAAATCACAACAAATATAAATAAGAACGCTTTTTACTGAAAAATTTAAAAAGAAACGAGTACTACTCTTATAAATAAATTTCTCCATTGAAATTTGTAATTCATTTTAAATAATTTACATAAAAATTTCAACTAAAAAAGATAATATTCAAATAAAATTCAATGAGTATTTTATTATTCGATATATTTGTGACCGAATAATAAAATGGCCTAAAAATGGCTGAATATTTGAATAATTCGAATTGCAATCCCTAGCAAGTAAAATTCTCAAAATCAAACAATATTCTAACAATTCTTTTGCTTTACTAAAAATGCTGACCCATTACCGTCTGATTCAAATAGTCTATATAACTAAAAGCCCAGCTCTTAGAAACGTCCCAATTCAAAATTTAAGTGGCTAAGAACGAATAAAGAAAAAGCAGATGCCTTTGGCATTTATTAAAGCTAAACCCTGTAAAAAGAACAACGTAAAAAAATAATAATATTAAAATCATATTTGTACACAAAACCAATACAAATGCAAGATAGCGAACGTCTCAATTTTGGTAATTTCCAGACACAATACATTTAAAGCTGACTTAGTCAGAGTTTCAAACAAGGCAAGCTGTTCTTTTTTGTATGAATTTAGCTTGCTGCCTTTCTAGGTGGCGCGCGTCGATTTACGCTACATTTTTACCCCTAATACTCGCAAGATTGACACTGACTCCTAAAGGACGTTAATTGGAATTACTGGAATTTCCTTATTGTCTGTTATTTTACTTAATTGACAGTCAGCAAGTCAAAATTGAATGTAGTAAGCCTGTATAAAATAATATACAGAAAAATATAATGACAGAAGTATGTTTCAAAATAGGGTGGGTTTACTGACGATCCTTCAAAATATAGCCAAAAATTCAAAAACAATATTTAACACATGCCATCTTATTTCTGTTTCAGTTTTTAGGAATAACTGATAGCATTTGCTTAAAATAGAATTAAAATAAATTAAGCTAATAAACACTGCTCTCTATGATAAATTAATCGATAAATATGTGAAATATGATTAGACTTTCGAAATAGTTTTTTAATTTATTTTGAAAACTTGAATTAATTAAAAAAACTTACTCAATTGCAAAATATTTTTAAATTAAAATTTATCATAATTTTCCAAAATTTCAACTTCCAGAAGAAAATGCGGAAACAACAAATGAGTTGAATGATGGAGAAGAAGGCGAAGGCGGTGATGAAATGCAGACCCAGAAGAAGCCCAAGAAGGTCAGGAAAAGGAAATCGGATTTTATTGTGAAGGACAGATCGGCTCTTTTGGTTCCAATACAAACCAATCCCAGGGGCAATTTGATCCTGGAGGCAAAGAACAAGCGAACCACGGACACGAACTTTGTCGGTGGACTGCTTCAAAATATCCTGATGACACGGGACTTTGTTCTTCAGTTGGATCCAAATACCAAATATTGGGACTCAAACTCAGCTCCAGAAGCGCCCGAATCCGATAACATTCTAGACAATAAGGAAGACTTTACGGACGACATTGTTCCCTTTACTCTGCCTTCAATTGAATCCATCAAGCATGCCACTATCTGCCCCAGTTTCGCAGACTGCAATGTGTAAGTAGAATTAATTTTTTAAATATTTATATTTACAACTAGCCGACCCGGCAAACGTCGTCTTGCCATTTGATTATTTTTATAAAGTATTCTTTTAGTTCAACCAAGAAATAGTTCACTATTGGTTTGTCGTGATAAAAATATAATTTAAAGGGAAATAAGTTAAACAATTGGGGTGGCTTAGCCTCAGAATTTAAGGGTATAAAATATAAATCTTAACCTACGCCCTCTACCTCATCTACGTACAAAACTTCATCGAAATCGATTTAACCGTTTCGGAGTTTTACTTAGTCGAAGTTTTATTGATCAAAATGAATTGTTCGGGGTAGCTTACTCTTTACATGTAGAGTTGTTTTTTTATTGTTTGATCTTTAAATCAACTTATGTCACTTATGCCTACAAAATGTCATTAAAATCGGTATATCCGTGTAAGAGCAGTATTTTCTGAAACAATTGGACTTTTTCAAACAATTTTTTTAGTGGAAGCCCAACCTTACCATGTCACACCCCTACATTTTTTGTATGTGTTTTTTTTTAAATTTAAAAAAAGTTTGAAAAAATTGGTGTGTCTCACTTTTAAAAAAAATCAACGCAATTTGATTAAAATCAGTGCAGCAGTTTCGGAATGCACCACACATTTTGACTCCAGAATTTGAAAGATATAAGATAACTATATTAATAATCTGTTATAAAGGTAATCAGTAAATCATACTATGAATAAAAAAAATTGTACTTGATTCAGCGCAACCATTAGAACATTAATATAAATTTTTTCAATAATAACACAAACAATTTAAATTAATTAAATTACAAATAATATATTTCAATTTTTAAAATTATTATGTATTTTTGTTGCTTAACATTGATATTATGTCACACAATTTTGCTCTGTCAAAGTTGTTTTAATAGCACAAGAATTCTTTAAAGAACGTGTGGTTTTTCTTTATTATTAAAGTGTAACCTCTGTAAAAGAAATTCATTAAATTTATATAGTCATTAGTTTTGAAGATCGTGGCTTAACTGTGTTTTGTTAGTGTTTTTTTAAAAATAAGCCACTTGTTGGTGAAATCATGAACTACGTTTACTTGTGGTTTATTATAGAGGCCGCAACATGTATTTTTACAGAAATTCATTTTTAAGATTTTTATGTTAATTTATTTAAAAATGTAAAAAAAATTGTTTAAAACACACCCGGTCCTTCTCAACTCTTCTCAACCCTTGTGTTTAATAATGACTTATCTTATCGACGTTGTTGTATAAATAACTATTATTATTAACAGCTACAGTTCAAATTATCCGAACATTACTGTAATTTATTATTATTTCTTGGTTTGCATCAAAAAGCCGTTGAATTTGCCAATAAATAATTGTGTAATTAAATTTTTAATAGTGTTTTAATCAATTTATTTACTATTAACATTAGAACTATCATTTTTAAGAATTATTTCATCTTAAATTAAACAATTTTCAACGGTTATCATTTTTATTATTATTAGTGAAAAATATTGTGAAATAATTTTTTGAAATAAATTTTCTCGTCTGTGTTTCAGTCGAATTGACCGAGAGTCAACAAATTCGGAGGGGTATCCCATTCCTGAAGTGGTGAACGATTACGAGAAGGTGGTGTTTGACATGGACGAGCCGATGATGAACCTGGACTTGGACGACCACCACAATCACTCGGATCACTCGGGATCGGCGAGCGGAGGGGGACCTCCTAGTTTTAACGAGAACAACATCACGGACGCCGATGTGGAGAGGTTTATTGAAAGGAATGCGGCGTGGAGCAACGTGCAGCCGGATCAGTACGCGATGGTGAAGCGGTTTATGGCGAGGATGGCGAAGAACAATCGCACCTCGGGATCGTTTAAAATGGTCGAGTTTTACGATTCGTATTGGGCTGGTCCCGCTTATTGGAAGTTTAAGCGGGCCAGGTCGTCGATGCATCCGAAGGTCAACGGTCAGGTGAATAAAGATCGAAGGAGGAGGGAGAATAACGACAAGGAGATTGGGATGGAGGACGTTTCTCAGTACAAATTTGTTCCGTTGACTCATAAACTGAGGGAGTTGGACCCGAAGAGGGTCGATGCAAAGAACGTTTTGATGCCGAAGAATCACAATCTTCCCAGGGATTTGATTGTAAGGTTCACGCACACCCCCTGGATGACGATTTATGACCTGAAAGAGGCGAGAACGAATGTGGATACGATAAGTGCGGCGAGTGTTTGCGGACAGAATGATTATGACGATGATTTTAATTGGCAAAATGACAACCCGATGGAGGAGATGGAGCAGGAAGATCATCTGAATATCAGCCATTTAAGTGCCAATCTCGACGGAGCCCCGGTCAAATCTGAGCCGATTATCCTCCCGTATTCGAAAATTAACAAAAATATCGACATGCATGAGTTGAAGACGGCCTCGAAGAAGATTTTAACGGTGAAGAAGGCGAATAAAAAGAACTCCAAGGACAGCGCAATGACACTAAAGGAACTCTTTGAGGTCCTCCCGCCAGAATTGTCAAAGGAAAATGCGGAACACCTCTCCCTTGCCATCACATTCTCAGCCCTTCTGCACGTAGCCCACGAAGAGAGTCTCAGATTGAAGAGCAATGAGGATTTCACAAATGTAGCGATTATTTAGGGTTATTTTTATTTGATATTTTATGATTTTTAATTTGTAAAAGAGTTTTTGTATCAATAAATTTTTTTAAGGAGATTTTTGAAGTGGTGGTTTATATTTAAATCGTTCTTTGTTAAAACAATGCTAGTATAATTCAATATTTTATTCCATTCTTTCTCTTCTTTTTTTTATATAAATATTAATCGGTTTCTTTTAAAACTATTTCTTGTTCCCAACGATCTGATTCGTTAAGTAAATCTTCGACTATTAGCTTATTTTCCATACGATCTTCGCGAAAGTCATTGAGTATGCTTAATTAGTTGATTAAATATACGACTGTAATCTTTTGTCAATGCCATTGAATTTTTTCTAATAGACCTAATAAATACATTATCGAATGAAACCAAATAAATTTCCAAAGTTGAGATATAAATTTAAAAGTCTTTCAGGTCATAAGAAATAAAATACCAGTACATTTTATTTTTTTATAAAAAAAAAATAAATTTCTTTTTCAATCCCTAGGAAGAACATGGGGAGTCTCAACCAACGGCATTAGACTTTTCATAACTGTTTGTTTATTAGTCAATTAATAGGACCTTTTTTTTAATAAAAAGCCTAATATTTGTTATTATTTTATTAGGGTCTTCAAAGTACAGTGATTTTCAAGAAAATTTGTTTTTAAAATATAATTAAATAAGTTATATTTGAAATCCTCAAATCTTTGGATTCTTATTTTGCTGATACGTTTTACTACAGTAGACGTTTTCAAAGTGTTTGATGTAATTTTAATATTTTATGCAGTTATAATCAGAGAATTTTGGAATAACTAATTCCTACAGAATATTTTTTACTATAGGAGATTCTTAAATTAAGTATTAATTACATTATGAAAAGTTTAATAAAATTGATCAAATACTAACCCATAAATGGACCAAATTCGGTCTGCGGCAAGGTTTTGAAAAACAATATATGATGAGAATATAGGAGTGGAAAAAGCTAGAATT
>JXOV01017483.1:0-14929 GCA_001014945.1 Clogmia albipunctata | reverse complement strand
AGTTTCGTTTTAAAGCAATAAAAATTTATTACTTTATTTACATTTTTTCAAGTCGTAATGGGAACACAGGGTTAGAGTAAGATGGGAATACTCACAACGAAATGGTTTGACAACAACATGTCATTTCATTAAATTGGTGACAATTTGCGTGCAAATTTTGAATTATTTCAGCACCCCGTGCAGAAAAGTAAACCGTTACAGAATCAATTTCCGTTAAGAAAAAGCTACTTTTCGATATGGAATTACACAAAACAATTTATGCAGTCTGATGTATTTTTTACATTTATATAAGTTTCTTACTAAAAGGAAATGGGGAAGTTTTATAATTTTAATTATATATGAAAATAAAAATCATGAAAAAATATTCGAATAAAAACATTTTTTAAATTGATTAGTAATCAATCGATATTTTGAAAAAATAAGAGATTCCTATTTGAAATTGGCATATATGCGCCTGACAAACTCGATATTTATTTATATTAAGAGTACTTTAATTATTATTTTCTTTCTGAGTTAATTATATTGAGTACATTTTTTAAATTTAATTTTAAGTAATGCTGCTAAATTATCGAAGGATAGATGGTAAATGGATAACTTATATTCTGATTACAGCAAAGGACTGTCAGTGCAGAGAGAAAACACCCTCACAACACGTTTTCATGATTTAGTCTGCAAACAGCTGGTATTTAATACTGTAAATATTACCAACATTTCATTTATCCTCTAAAGTATACTGCCCTAGTGTGCGGTGCTGAATGGGGAGTCTAATAAACACTTTTCCTATCCCATTTTTATGAATTATATTAATATACTATGTATATCGATAATAACAAATTAGTTAGGGCCAGCAATTGCAATAGGTAGGAAAAGTTAGGGCAATATACGAGAAGAGACGTTCAGGTCTACCATATACCCAGCGATACGTGATAGGGTGTATAGGTACAATTACAATATTCGTGTATTTATATATGGTTTCGATATAGGATTACAAAACAGAACTAAATCCTCAAATATTTTAAAATTTGTTTTAAAATAGTTTTGAATTAAAATTTTAATATTTAATTTCTCATTTGTTTATTTAATTGTTATAGTACTATAGTGTACTTCCTGTTAAACAAACTGCGAATAAAAGGATGTCTAAAAATAGGAAAGACACCCGAATTACTGTTGACTTAATTAATAGTGTTAGACAAATAAACAAACTGAAACTCAACACCTAATTCGAGTTTAATTTGCATAACAAACAGTCTCTTTCAGCGACGACGACGACTCACCAAAAAGTAACACATTTTTCGAATCATCTGTGCGTGAAGACGGAGGTGGGTGAGGGAGGCAGGGAAAATTTCGAGAGTGAGTCATTGTGCTGCCGGTGGATAAGAGGAAAACCCCGGCTGGATTTCTTGAATTTTGCCGCTATTTCCACGAAATTTTATCACTAAAAGAAGCAAAGAAACTCAATCATTTTAAAGTAAATTTTTTATTAAAAATTATATTTATTATTATACGTTTAGAATTATAATTTAAAAAATAAATTAACGACGAAAAGAAGAGTATGAAAAACGATGTTTTAGAGAAGAATTATTATATTATTTTATCTAAAAATACAACAATAAAATAAAAACTATCAAAGAGTAAAAATAATTTATTCAATGAGCTCTCTTTTTAACGTAAAAAGAGAAGAAGAGAATAAGAGAGTTCACTGTAAGACTATTTTCAATGGGTTTAAGCATTCAATTCGTGTTCAGAATAAGCTGCCGGCAACCAAGAGAGAACAAATTCATTCCCACAAGATGTTCCTAAACTAAAACTTTTAATTGAAAATTTTTATTTTATTTTGACTTAATTAACGAAACAAGTTAAAAATTATAAAAAACAAAATAAAATTAATTGTTTATAAAGCAATTAATTAAAAAATAATAATTTAAAAACATAAATTAAATTAAAAAATCTGAAGACGACATAAATCCATGATGTTGGTAATGTTTTACGGCTAAGATCCCTGTTCCAGGATCATATTAAATGAGAGCTAAATATGGTATTCAATTAGTTACAGGTGATCCTTATACACTATTTTAGTTATCCTTTTCATGCCAAAGTCGCCTTTAGTATTGGTTACAATATCTCGTTTTTTAAAAGCATTTGCAACCAATCCAACTTTAACTGAGGATAGGAAATATGTAAATTGTTATTTAGATTTAATATTATTTATATTCAATATTATTATTATAAAAAAATCATTTTTGAATTGGGTCTAGAGAAATATTGCATTATTTTTACAATTCTGCTATCTCGTTTTGATAATAAAAAATATAGTAATAATAAACAATAATTACGGATAGTATTGATTTGAATGACAAAATAATATTAAAAATAACAAATTGACATTAAATAAAAAATTAATTAGAATATATTGGAACAAAACAAATTCAACTAAAAACTAAAGAAATTGAACAAACGTTTCATTGCATATTGTTGGGAAGCACCTTGTAAAACCATATGTTTTGGTTTATTTACCTTCTTTCTCTCTGTTGTGCAAGTTTTATTGTCGCGCGCACGCGTTTTAACAATCGGTCCTAGAGAGCCGCAAAGAATAAAAATTATATAAAAAATTTAAAAATACTAAATAAAACGTGTTAAAATTTAAATAAAAGTTTAAGTAAAAATCGGCGACAATTTGTGTACAAGTGTAGTGTAAAATTGCGGTGGGGCTGATTAAAATCGGCGTCGCGAGGAGCGAAATATTAAATATTGCATTATCGATCACCTTGGCTAAAAAATGACCGGTTTTTTAAACGAATATTCGCGGTAAACATCTCTGTACAGCAATTGGACTAGATTCTGGTGCCTTCAAGCCCGTCCATTGAATAAATCAATAATAAAATAGTTGAATAGTTCTAAATTTGGATCTCGTCCCAAATGAGAGTGTTCTTCAAAATAGAAATAATACCTGATCCAGGTAGTGTTCAAGTAGATGAGCTTATTTTCAAGTGGTAAAGTGGCAATATAGTGTAGATTTTAAAATTCATTAAAAAAGTAGAGGCTTTAAATAAATAAAAAAAAGTTAAAATAATGAGAAAAATGTGTTGTGATATTAAAAGAAAATTAGTGGCAATTGTAGTGATATGCTTAGTGATCGATCTTGTCAATAGTAGTCAAACACCGGCAGATAAGGATACCGATGAAACAGATTTAAATAGAACGAAAAGGGATACGAGAACGCGGAATTATTTGGATTACTCAGATGAAGTGGTAAGTCTAGAAACCCTATTATCACCAAAATCGATGTCTACTTTAATTGACATTGGTACTTGAAATAGTTTCATTGTTTGAAAAATTTTCTATTCTAAAATAATCAATAAAGTGGGTTGGAAAGTAGTGGAAATAATTAAAATTCTCCATCAACGATAAATTACCCTCATTTTCCAAGTTGTTGTTGACTTCTCCATCACCACTGAACTCTCTTTTCGACGCGACCTCTCCTTTGTTAGGTTTTTAGGAGGAGGATTCAAATGTATGTTTCATTTTTATTCCATTTTTTTGGGGCTGCATGCTGGTGTCTCATCCAAACAAACAAACAAACTGTTTGTGCCCTCCTCTCTCCTCAGCCTTCCCTCATTTTCAAGTTATATATGGAATGGAATATGGTTCAAAAACGCGACTTTACTTTCAATAGCTATAAATTTCGTTGGGATTGCCGTAAAGTCAAGCAATTAAAACAAACAATTATAAGAATTATGAGCCCATATTTTTACTTCAGTTCTCAGAGTCTTTACTCGAAATTTATGAATGAAAATGTGATCTCTGAGAGCGGAGATTATGAACAAAAACCGGAAAGGAAGGAAATTGCTATAAACGGGTTCGACGGCTTCTTGACCCAATCTTGATCTCTGATTATCTGACAATTGAACTTAATTGGACAATTCTGTCTCTCTCACAATAAAGCCAATTTGTGCTGCGGTTTACTGATCAAATTTAGGTGACAAAGACATTGTTCCTTGGAAATCGTTTAAAATCTTTTGAACTCTATGGGAAAATAAGATCAAATTAACTGGTTTTTAATTAATGGATCTTTGTACAAATATTTTATAAAAGACAGTAAATACCAAAAAATTAAAAAAAACTTTGTAGGAACCCTGGGTGATCTATAGAAAATCTTTGTCGCCTCTACGGTTCTATCCCCAGATCAGCACAAGCTGTCATTTATTCCGAATTTGATTAGATTTTTTCCTAATTATTCAGGCACAATTTCAAAACTTTGAAAAATTATATTGATTTAAATAAAAAAAATATAGCCCAATACGATCATATCATATCCCTTAGGACATATAATGGACGATCTTTATATTATAACTAAAAACCAATGATTCTGAAATCCTGGCAATGGATCTAAATTCCTATATGCGGAAAATACACGGATGTTTGTTCGTATATTTAAATAGTAGTGACAAGTTATCAATGAAAATTGTTTAATCTTATAATAATTTAAAGGGAAGGCTTGTGCAGGATGAAAATAACCTCACCAAATATGTATGTCTAGATAGCTCGAAAGTAGGTGACAAGACAACCCAAACTAATTGTACATTTAATTAACAACTTCCTCTGAAGCGTACAGATCTACACTGCCCTAGTGTACGGTGCTGAATGGCGGGTCTAATAAGCACTTTTATCCTATCCCATCATAATCCTTAAGAACATTTAAAGAAATCATTACATTGCAATACTTTATCGATAGGAACGAGTTAATTAGAGCCAGACATTGTGTTAGGCAGGGAGAGCTAGGGCGATATTCGAGGAGGGCGTATGGTTGCAAACCATACCTCTAGTGAAACGTTATCGTGCATCGTTACAACTATCTTATTCATATATTTATATATATTTTCCTTATCGTCCATTGGTCGGTTTGGGACATCTTCATCGTTATCATGTATCCTTTTCGTTGTGATTTTTATTATTCAAGTTTACATGTGTGATATAATTTTTCGCGCTTCGATTACTGGTTTAATTAAAGGAACCAAACCACTGAAATAATTCTTTGATTACTGATTTCTTTATATCTGTTTGATTTCTTTGATTTCTGATTATTTTTTTCATAAGATCTAGTACTGAATTCAGGTTAAAGTAACGAATACAAAAGACTCGTTACTATGTTTTTGAGCATCACTACTACGACGCTAATTCAGCTGAAGGCCAGATTCTGTTATAACCCTAGTTCCTGGGTTTCTTAATTCATTAGTCAACAACACATATTTTTGTTATATTGTTGTCCTTCTATAAGGAGTATCTTTTAATATATTCAAAGTAAAAATGATTATAAGATATTTTTATTTTCAAGAAATAAATAAAATTTCAATAGCCAAAACAATTTTATTATATTTTTTATTTTAAAACTAACAATAACGATTGTGTTTAGGAATAAATGTAAAAAATTTCTTAGTCATTTGGAAGTTTAGATTTTTAGATTTTTAGATATTTAGATATTCTGTTATTTCCCAGCTTATCACAGTTTTCTACAAACGCGTGTACAATGGGAAATTTTTTAAGTACTATAGTCGGCCTTTCCAAGAAGATCGTTCCCAAAATTTATTGATATTAATTGGAATATATTAATATCATTGTTGGAATCAATTTATTATTTATTTAAAAATAAATAAATATTATTTTTTATCCAATAAATATTTAAAAAAGAGTGTTTACTATAAACCGATTGTTTTTAAAAATTTTCACACTGTTTATGTTAAAGTGGGTAACAAATGATCATTCATTTATTGCTTGTTAAATGCGAAATAAAGCCATTTGTCAATGGAACAGATATTTACAGCGTAATAAATGTAATCAGAGGTATTTACTTGGCAATTACATTGAAAGTGGATTGCCAATTGTGACTAATTACCGGGAATTGGACGTGGCTTTTGGGTATTCGTGATCTAACAGTAAATACGGTCTTGGAAGGCATTGGAAATTTGATCCTTCACAGAGACTGATCGAATGCAGCTGCTACTTGGATTGTTTTCTGACTTTTTTGTTTTGAATTTTTCTGACTTGAGAGATTAAGAGATTGAAGGGCTGAATGAATGACTAATTGGCCAATATACTTTTGACCCCAATATCCTACATTAAAATTCAAAGCTTGAATCAGCTTTGGCAATTATTTCCGCCTTGAATCACGGCATCAAAATTCGAAATTAAAGGTGAGAACTTTACTTTGGGGAATTACAAAATCACTTCTCTGATAATCCAACTACTAATCGAAGAAGGCTGGAAATTTCTTTGTATCATATCCGATCGGTGACAAAGCCAACTTTGTTCACAGAAATTAATTAGTTATAATTTGGTCATTAGCAGCAACACTCAAATTCGAAGAATAAGTTTAAATTGAGGTAACGTGGGCTCCACTGAAATAAAGGGAAAAAATAAATTAATCATGAAATTGTATTTATTATCTATTTAATTGTAAATTACAAGAAATAAAAATATTGTAGTTTTCAATATTTTTATATAAGTTAATTTTTATTAAGTTTAACACAATTAAATGTGATGAATTTTGATTTAATTTCCACAAATAAAATGATTTTGACCATTGAACTATGAATGAATTTGGTCAAAACTACAATTATATTAGACAGTTTTAACAATTAGTGACATAAAGTAGTAAAGAAATAAATACTTAATATGAACATCACTAATGTAGACTCAGATCACTTTACATGATGCATCAGTTCAAGTCCCAATAGTTAAGATGCGGTCCTTTCGCTTTTCAAATAATCTGTTTATCCTCGAACTTCATTCATTCCTATTTCCTATCCACTTTCAAATAATTTCGGTGCGTTAAAGTTTCCATTTGTGTGTTTAGCCAAAATTATTTATCGAATATAAATAAAATAGGCGGACTAATGGATCTGTTCACAACCGGGCTAGGCGCTAATTTAATTGAATGTGAAAATTAAAAAGTTTTGTTGTAAAAAAACAATTGTTTTACAAAATATATTCTGCTCAAGTATAAGGTTATTTTTTAAAATTCTGAAACGATGTAGAATACAACTTTGGTTCTATTTTTACCCTTGTTTTCTTATTACATAACAATGGTGTAGCTCAAATAATTATTAAACAGTTTTATTTTAAAATCTTGAGATCACCCCTTGTACGTTAAGACATTGGCATTTTCCATCTGCACCGGAGTCTTTTTTCACTACTTATGCAATTGAGTCTGGTTGCTGAACCATGAGAGCGCCAAAGGCACAGATCCTATTATAGTTTTTTAAAATGTTAAATAACACTTTTGTTGGATATAATTTGTTCCCGGGGAAACTGGAATCCGTAGTCAGTTCAATAAAAATGGTGGTTGTCCCTCTATTTAACCGATCTATGCAATTAATATAACGAGTCTTTATGGATAAAATTAAATTTAATTTCCCAGCTATTAAAAGTGCTTTGGATCCGTCATAAATCACTTGAATTGGAGGGCAAATGGATTGTCGGTTTCGTTTTTAGCCGAGACAAAAAGATTCATTGTTGTTAATTATTCCGCCTTCTTCGCCCATTCCAAAGGGACCGAGAAAAATAGAAAACACAGAGAGAGAGAAAAACCCAAAGAGTGAAAAACGGGAAACTTTTCCTTTCTTATCAAACAGCAGTGCTCGAATTAGTCCGGGTTCATCGATTCGATTCAGCTCCATGAATGCCGCTAATCGATCGCTGCTTTTGTTTTTTCTCTTTTATGTCATCGGAGAAGATGGAGGAAAAAAAAACAAAAGAAGCATTAAGCCATTGTCGTTAATAAATAATTTAATTTGTACAATTGTAATCGAAATGTAAGTCTTTAGTTGTTGATTTTTAGCGCCAATTTGCCTCCATTATCTCTCAATGGGCTATTAACTTTGATTACTGAGGTCCGGCAACAAATTACACTATTTGACTGACTGATAACACTACTATTAAGTCGTGGTTTCTGTTGTGTTTTATTGCCCTTATCAGACAAATGCAGCTCTTTTACTGCATTTGATGAAAATTTCCGACATTGCCTCCATATTTGTTAGTATTTCCGAACAAAAAACATTATTGACTTTTATGACGTTTATGTTTTGACTGCCCTAGTTTTAGGTTAGGTTAATCCAAATATTTTAGTTTGATAAGATAAATAGATTTTAATCGGAAAAGACTGAAATTGGGTTAATAATGTTTATTTTGTATTAACTGCAGTTACAAGTATAATGTACATTGTTTGAATAGTTTGTTTTTTCTCTAAAAATCAAAAAAGATATTTTTTACAATCACCGGAATTTTGATTACACTTGCTAATGTGGGAGACTTGTGGTTTGATAAATAAATTAAATAATTCTAGGGAAAAAATTCGGGAAAACCACAAAATATGTCATTAGAAATAAAAACAGATCTCAGAAATAAAGCAACAAAAAAAAAACAAGATAAAATTTATCAACACATTTTTATGGTTTTATTGAAACATTTAAAGTATTTTTGTCAAAACTATTTTTTATTCTTATAATATTTTATGAATGTAATTGTTAGAAAGTCTCTTTGGGTTTAACATTATGAAAGTAATTTCTTTGGGTTCCAATTTTGGTGATTCACTTTCACACTTTGTGTTAACTTGAAAAACATTTTGGCGGTTAATATAGGGAGCATTGTTCTCGGCTGTCCATTAAAACTGGAATATCCATCCTGTGGCCTCAGAGCCAGTTGAGTGATTAATTATTTAATTGAGATTTTGTGAGTTTCAAGTAATAAACTTTAATTAAACATGGTCGTGCATCCATTATCAGGATCCACGCTTGTTTGATGGGTTCTTTTCGGTTTCAATCATGAAGCGAAAAAAATCGGGTGCCAGCGATCGTAAAATCAAAAGTTGTTAAACTCTATATAAATTGAACATTATGAGGAGTGATCATTTGGGATCACTTAATTTAAGCCGCAGAAGATGCCATAAAAGCAGCAGGCAGTAGTGAGTGATTATGGCTTCCAGTCCAAAAGCGATCGTCCATTACGATCGATTGAAGATCGCGAGTTGTTTGACACTAAACCAATACTACTGCGCGATCAATAGGTCGCTCCCCAGCAGAGAGCGCTGATCCCCATTATGTAATTTTATGCGTTTCGTGTTTATTTATTTACAATTGGCTGCTCCAAGATATTTTTCGATTCCAATTTTGTTCTGTGTTCTACTCAAATGATCGTGAGAGAGGATCGAATGGTGGAGAGAATGTGAGCTAGAATTGTGTTTTCTATTCTAATTTGGACAGAGAAATTCGATTTGAATTGTATGGATCGATCTTCTGGGAGAAACTTCTCTGTTGCATTGAGACTACTGCCCACTAATCCTCCTGGCCTCGCTAGATCTTGCTTTTGGAATTTCCGGGCTCGATCGCATTTGGCTATTTTTACACATCTTCTCAGCTGTGTATTAAATTTTATATGATCATCAACAAGACTGGATTTCTAGCGAAAAAAGAGCAGCTAGTAAATCTCTGACTGGGATCATATATGTAGATCCAAACCAAACAGGCGTCTGGCCCATGATGATGGTTTTATGAACTCTCTGACTCATTTTTAAACCCAAGAGTCTAGACTCTGAATTGGGTTGACTTGGCTTGGCCACCACAGGAAGCCCCGTTTAATGAAACAAGAAAAAATCGACGATTAGTCGCAGCAAATTTCGATTAGTAACATTTGTACAAAAAGTACTATTCCATTTAAATACAGGGTGATTTGACAAACGGTTGTTTAATTCTTAAAAATTCCTTTTTCATTTTATTAAATAAAATTTTACATTTATTAGACATATTTTTTAAAAATATTATCGTATTATTATATTAAAATAATCTAAACTCATTTATAAAAATATTCAATTTTGTAAAATATAATATTCACCACAATTATTTGATTAAAGGAGCTTCCCTATAATTGATATTAGTCTTACGACGTCAATTACCAACCTCCCTACGATTGCATGTGTCCCTTATTGTCCAATTGTTGATATATTCTGGATTTTAAGCTTATAAAATGGTATTATTTCTTCAATGAAATGAAAATACATGTTAGATAATTTTATAAAGTTTTATTTTAAAAAAATGTTTTTGAAAGTCTATCATTTAAATTTTTTTTTGAAAATGAATTGGTGTATGGTGATATTTTATTTTACAATTCATGTATTTTATCTCTTGATGATTAAGCGACATTGTTATAATTATTACGTGGAAAGGCCATTATTAAAACATTTCATTCATTCGTTCATTTCCGTTATGCAAATTGCAAATGGCACGATCAAAAAGTCTGTCCCTTTATGTGAAAACAAATTATCATAAATTAAGTACTTCAATATGTGCAAGTCACATTTTGGTTGCTGTTGAACTTGAAAATGGACCATCTGAACAAATGAGATAATTGACAGTCAGCGGCTCCGGAGTTTCGAATTAATAAAAGCAGGGTGTTCAGAAAAAGAGCGCCACGATTCGCATCTGGTCAAATAAGAAATTTATGAATGACTCATTTTCTGACTTTTGACCCCTCTCTTTTATTTATTCTTCTACACAGTGTAGTGTTTTGTGTTCGTTTTGACTCTCCCGCGCCAATGGAACACATGTTCGAGACTTTACAAACCGCTCAAAATGCAACTGAAACCGAAAATACTAATGTTCAGCTGAGCAAAGAAAAGACCGAAACTGACAAGGCGAAGAACGGAAATCTTTTCGGCGAGTGATAAATGGCTGAGGAGGAGAGGTCGATTAGTTCACCTTGTATTCTGGAGAATTCGGGAATTATGCAGGGAATCTCTGTTCCGGATGAACGAGTCTCTAAAACGATGAGATATGTGCATTTTACCTGCGTGAATTTGTTGACTCTGATAGAGGGATTATCCAGAGTGTGACTGTATTTGTGTCTCCGAGCGACTCCAGATGAAGATTCTCCCCCAATTTTGGCCTTTTAAATTAACTACCCGGCATTAATACAGTTCCAAAATGGTATAGTTTTCGGCTCATAATTTATTCAAGTTCAATGATAAATACGTTCGTTAAATGTGAACGACAATCGTAGTTGGCTTGGCATTTAATAATTTCATTAAATTATTAAGATTCAATTATTGTAAGCATGAGAAATGTGTGAAACGGTTTTTGATCACGATAATTTCAAGTCTTTATAACTAAAATTATTACTTGTCCTTGTTAAAATCACAAAAATAAGCACAGAAAATTTTATGAACCTGACATTTGAATGAAAAAAAAAACAAAATTCTCTATTTAATTGTTCTGAAAATGAGTTTCGTCTACTAAAATATGATGGGTTTTTTGTCAATATTAACATCGTTGTAGTAATAAAAATATACTTAAACCCAAAATTTCATTGGTCATTATTTTATTTTTTTTAAATAATATTATATGTCACTTACTATAAATTAAAAATAGAACAAAATATAATTTCGGGCAAGTAATGACTTAAACAACATTTGATTTTATTGTCGAATAAAAAAGGTGAAACAAATCCCTGAAAACCGACTAGTTTTTTTCCTATGTACTCGTAAAACTGACATAAATAATCAGATTGACTCATCTCAATGAGAGAAAAGGTTGTATCTAATTAGTACTAATTATAGGAAAATGATTTGCATATTTCTTTAAGTAGGTGAATCATCATTTATGTAGCAAATTGTGTAAATTTATTTGACATTTGCAATTAAAATAAGATGTTTATATTTCTAAAAACATATTGGTCTATGGTTTCATGTACATAATCCTGATTCCTGAGAGATATTAAAATTTTATTGAATATTTTATGTGCCATTATTATTAGGTTTATTTAAAATCGTTTGTATATAAGCTAAGAAAATTATGAGAAAATCTCTAAATTTTATACAAAATCAGTGTTAAAAGTTGTATATTATATAAAAGCTCATTAATTTTGCGAATTGACAATGAGAAATTGATATTTGCTACTTAAAAATTGTACAATCTTAAACTCCTTCGTTGTGCAAAGAAACGATTACTCATAATAAAAAAAACTTTCAGTTCACACATTCCTAACATAAATAACTATTTTATAAATAATTTATTCTACTGTAGTGAACTATACTAAAATGTGCTTATATTGAGATTTAAAATAGTAATTCTATCTCTATTGAGGTGATGCCATACTTTGTCCTGAAGATCTATTGAGCCCCCTTATATCTCTGCCCTCCGCAGTTTGGCGTATTGCTTTTGATGCTTCCATCTCTGCGAAGGTCTAAATTTAACCAATTAATTTTTACGCAACCAAAGTTGTCAATTTCATTTGCCAATTTTCACAATTGAATATCATGTCTATGAAACATTATTTTTTATGATGTGATTAGTATTATGAACAAATGACATTGACAGACTTTTGCCATCGAAACAGAATACACTACTACGATGAAGGCCATCCTTTTTATAGCTTTGATCTGTATCCGTTAGTTGAACAGCAGCAGATTACTAGTATTAGAAAGATCCGGTTTATCTCTTCGATTCTGTTCATTCCATCCAAGCTTTGAAAACCCGTCTTAATTCGAACAAATAATGTTAGCGGCACTAGTTGTTCGAGTGTTGAGGCCGGAGATAATAATTTTTTAAAATTTATTTAAACAAATATTGAACACAAATTGTTATTATTAGTTGATAATTAGTTGCAAATGAATTTTGGAAGAAAAAGATCACTGCATTACTGGGATTTGAACACACGATTCCAATTTTGTGACGCGACGCTTAACCACCTACGCTACTCCAACCCCTTTAAAATTAGCAAGTAAAAGTTGTAAAAAATGTAGAAAGAAAGTTTTTTCATCTTCTGACTTTAATTGAAGATTGGTCCCTTGTATATCTTTACTTTATATTGTACCGATTTTAACACTTTTCATTTAAAATTTGAATACTTTTTTTTCGCATTATTATATTTTTCACATTAGATCCAAAGAATATTGTCGTAGGTAGTTATTACACATATTGACGAATGTATTTAGACACTTTAAAAGTCCCTTTGCAAAAAATTATCAAATCAAAACATCTATTGACTGTGCAGTCGATGACGTTTCACTACTTCTACTACCACAGATTACTACAACCTTATTGTTAATTAGCGTTGATTTTGATGCATAATAAGATTATATGTATTGACAATTGTAAATTTGTTTAACATTATTAATGATGATAAGGTCCTCATACATCGTGCCAAATCCTTTATACTCATATTAAAAAAACTTTATTTTATACATTTGCAACATAAGCAATTACTAGGTTATTTTTATTTACAGTTATTTCCAATTTAGACTTTCAAATAATAATATATGTATAAGGAAAAGTTATTATTTAGATTTTGCGTATGACTAAGGAGTCATACGCACAACCTTTGAGTTTAATTGGGGATGCCTTTAGCAATATTGCTAATTTCGAAGCGCGTAAATTTTCATTTGCCACTTGCCAATAATAAATTATTGTGTCCCTTGTGGAGATCCAATGGCTTCTTCGTCTAGTGTTTGGAGAGTGGTGAGCAACCGACAACAAGGACATTAATTGCGTTTTATCAAGATCGACGTCCAGATTTGCAGACAGTCGGCGGCTTTAAATCAGAGCAAAGAACAGCCAAGTGAACAACCTTTTGTTTATGACTCTTCTCCCAAGTAGAGTCAATTAATTTGTCCTAGGAATTGATTTATGTTTAGCGAGCAATGCACCCATTAATTGGCAATGTCCTTATCCAAATTTAGAACGAATAACATGTGTGTTTGTAAAGTTTTACATCAAAAGAAATGGGGGAAAATATTAGAAAAATTGGTGATAAAACAAATAAATTAAGTTTGTGATAATTTTGCATGAAAAATGTGGTTAAATCACATCATTTGGTGACAGTCTCGGTCTGACCCCGTTTGGCTAGGCTCCAACTTCACCGGGAAACGACGTTTTCGTCACCATTCTGTCATATTTTCAGAGGCGAGAGCGCAAAAACATAAGCTAGAAAAGTGGAATGGCAAAATGCTGTTGCATAATTATTTGAAACGGTGAAAGTGAATTATGGTTGCAATCAAAATTGTGAAATTGGTCGAGATAAAACAGCAAATTGCATTGTTTTCATTCAATTTTCTTGACCCCCGCGCGCCCAAAGCAGAAACACAATAAGACGGTTTTCCCGATTCAATTATTCGCCAACTGCTAAAACTGCTAATTTATTTAATTTTCCGTGTAAACAGTGGTTTTCTGCATTCATTTCATATTACTGATGATGAGAGAAATGAGTGACAATCGTTTATTTGACGAAATTCAAATTAATTAAAAATCATTCTCGTTATTTACTTTGAAATTCATATTCAATTTATTAATAGAACGCTACAAGATTTATTTATTATGAATGCACTATATAAATAAACACTGGGTTGATTGACTTTCAATTTGCAAATTTTAATATGTTTGTGTCTAGGTTTAAGATTTATAAAAAATGATTTTTCTTTCGAGAGTTTCTAATGGATTTGAAAATATTTATTAAGCACTAGGGTGCTTTAAAGTCACGAGCGTTGCGAGTGTTTTAAAGAAGGCTAATGTGTTCAATATTGCTTATTAACCGTCTTTCATACAAAATTGTATGAATTTTAAAATAAATGAACACAAAAATCTAAATTTTTTGGATATATGTTACTCTGTTCCATGAAATTTGTTGCTTAAACAATAAGTTTGCGTTAGTCTAGCTAAAGTACACAACATCATCATATTTCAATGAAATTCAAATACAGTTACTCCTGAAAGTATTCGACCCTGAGTTTAGTCGAATTTAGAAGCTTTGTCACGCTCTTAATATTTATTTGATATATATGTATGTAATATCATTTGATAGACAATTTAATGAATTTTAATATTCGAAAAGAATTTTATAATCTTATTACATACAACATTTGGCTTTTACTGCCCACGTGAGCGGTTGC